>SNQJ01S0108889.1:0-16797 GCA_010110895.2 Picea sitchensis
GTAGACCCACACACATGTAAAGTGATACACTCTAAGGGTACACATGTTAAGATCCAAAGTGATGTCATCCACAAGAAAGGCTCCAAATACAAGTGTGTTTCATTAAATGTGTCCAACACTCCTCCTTCAAGCCTCCAAAGATTCCATCAATCCTTCTAAGCCATGTGCTCCATTGGTTCCACTCCTCTATATGAACACTATTGCAACCTAGGCATCCTTGAGTCAACTCCAAGCCTCCCTACAAGAATCCAAGCTACCTTGTTTTGTGTAGGGCATTATTCCCCCCTCTAAGATACAAAATTATCCTCGTCCTAAGTGGGCATTCTTCAAGAAAGAAACCATATCCATGTGGCCATCATTTAGAACATCACTCAAGTTGTCAAGTGATCTCCAATGCCCTAGGGAATAATTCCAAGCAAGTACCCAATTGAGGTCAAGAAACCATTGAGTATGTCATCTCCAATGTACAATTCCATCATGGACCATCTCCCATGTTAAAATCCATCACAGAACATCCAAGGGATAAGCATACACCATGTACCCTAAATCTCATGAAGCACACCCAAACATGGTGTTTTACAAGGAAAGTGTTTACACAAACCCCTATTGACTCCCTTTGCAACTCCATCAAATATTCCATATGCAAATATATACCTATTTCAATCCTGGAATCAACCATTGTCTACCAAACAACACATTCCTACATCATGGAATCACACCTGTCATCCTCAAGACAATTGGAGGGATCATAAATGGAGGAAACTAATACAACATGACTAGCATATCTCCTAGGAGGAATACTCACCCTCACTATAGATATGGGTGCTCATACATGCTCCTATGCCTCTTTTAATGTTTAGGTAATCCATATCAACTTCCTATGAGCTAGAGTAAATTAGGCCACATACACACCCAATATTTCCTTGCCTCCCTCTAAATATAACTCATCTCGAGTCTCTAAATCAATCTCTAGAACAACTATATCCTCTCTCTCTCAATCATTGAAGGAGAATCCTATGAATTGAACGATGTTATATTGTCATGAAATATCACATATTTGTTAAACAAAATCTCTCATTGTGCAAGAATAGTGATCATGTAAGTTATAGAAGTATCATTGTGACCATCAACATAAATGTCGTCATAACATCTCGATCCTCCAAATAAAACCAACCAAATGTGAATTTGAAGGAAGATAACCCTAGATAATAAGCAACTTTCCTAACTTCAACATCCTTTGAGTCAACATCACAGGCCAAAATCTCCTAACATCACATCATGAATTGCTTAGAACATCCTACAAAAATAATCACATCTCCATACAATACCTTTAAGAAAAATGGATCGGGTCTATCAAAATCACATTGATAAACATCTACACAAGTCAACCCCTCAATCCTAAAGTTCCAATATCATGGTACAAGCAACAACCCATGTAAATATATCATCAACCTGTGAACATGGGAATCCCTCTCATGTATATCAAAACATCCAACAACTAAAACAACTTAATTAGGTCAACTCCCTCTTCCCAAGAGAATCTTGAAGTGAGAGTAACATGATGGTCAACTCCCTTTTCCTAAGGAATGCATTAATCCTATCCATGTACTCTACAACACTCTTATAAACTACATGATTGAATCAATAATTGAAAGAACAATAGGTTTTGAACTTATCTCCTTGACATCCTAGTATTCATGTTCCTCCTCAAAGATAGAAGGCTCTTCCAACCTCCTAGTGGAATGTACATGTGCTACTGGATCATCAAGTAACTTGTAAAGGCCATGTTCTCTGACCCTTCCAGCCAAATTCCTCGGACTAGATAGACTAGAATCACTTATGGTGTACTATTGTCCCTTAAATGCAACTCTCCACTATACATATGTCATACAAGAAACTAGAAGAAAATTCTTCTTCAACTCATGAATAAACGACATAATCCAACTCAAGAACATCTCTTGAAGGCATCTGGAAAAGAATGTATCCAACTCATCTCATAAGATAAGTAGCATCAATACCAAGATCCACACTCATGTCTCTCTCTTGGTCTTGAAACATGTCGAATAATGACCTGCCATATGATAGAAGATAAGCAATAATCCATGGAAAAGGTACTCTCAAATTGAGATGGATACTCCTCTAATCCTACTATAGTCCCTAATACAACCTCTTTCATATGGTCCTTTACCTTCTTCTTCAATGGAATTATCTAGCATAATGTCCCATCTTGGGACAATGAAAACACATCACCTTACTCAAGTCCTTATTTCATGTATTTATACCTTCCTTATTCTTATAATCTTTCTTACTACCCTTCATCTTCTCAATGAGATCAATAACATCTACTTACCCTTGTTGTTTTGAATAAGATCGCAATTTGATTTATTACTACATAAGATCAACCCAAGGCTTTGAAAACTTTGGCAAAGTATCTTGAGCACATACAACATGAACAAAAGGTATCCATGAAGGAGTAATTCATTTTAAGGTAATGGAAAAAAAACTTTTGATCCTCCACTATTGCTTCAATGGAATCCAATTGATATTCCAACTGATCTTAGTCAAGTATCTCACCATAATATCTTGGTCAAGAAACTCAATATAATATATGTGTTGTTCATGCCAATGACTCAAGGTTGGTTCTGCAAAAGAATTTGTCAATATGCACAAGAGTTTTGAAGAAACTCAACCAAAGCATCAAACATTTATGGACCCCTTCTCTTATTTTCATTGTGAGAGATGAAATGATCCTTCATGGAATCAAGAATGATTCTCTTCACTTTGGATTCCTTCTTCCAATGAGAAACCAAGTGTGTTGGATTAGTAGGTTCTTAAATTTATTTCACAACATGCTCCCAAAGATGAGCTTCCTCCATAAGAAACTCAAGTATAATATTTCAAGGAACAAAATTGGAAGCTCCATCCACCACTCACACTCTCTAAGACTAGGATTCATAGTACACATCCTAACACAAGTCCTCAAGTGCAAAAAATCAACAATATATGAATTAGACAACACCCCTTCTAGTGTTTCAAGGGATTCTTCCAAGAAACCTAGGGTATCATACCCAAAAACCTAAAACAAGTTCAAGCACCTCTTCAAGGTAATATTCAATTGAAATGCAAACTCCCTCTTACACCTAGATTGATCTTAGCATCAAAATCTTTGATACCTAGTAGAAATTTATGAAATGATCTTATTGTTTGGTATGTGTTGTATTCTTTGCATGACTAGACCTAGTGTATGTGTTGAGTCAGGAGCGTGGGGAGGTTACAGGGGGGCAAATCCCCTGGAAAAAAAATTGGCATTTTTTGCATCCATTTTTAATGGTTTTTCGACACATGGTTTTTGCTGATGGTTTTCTAATTTGCAATAATTTATTGTACAAGTTCAAAATATACATTTGGTATCAAAGTTTTTATTGGCTTCAGGGGGACACCTTTGTGGCTAAGGGTTTGACTCAGGTTTGTGATAAAACTTGCTACCGTGGGAGATCTGCGGTATCGATTCTTTAGGTGAAAAGAAATGGCAAGCAGTTCAAAAATAGAGATTGAGAAATTTAATGTGAAAAGTTTTGAGTCATGAAAGCTCAAGATAGAATATATGTTGGTAAACTATCAGTGGATCATTGTGGATCAAGGTACTGCACCTACAAGAACATTAGTGGAAGACTGGGAAATGTTGGATCTGGAGGTAAAGAGAAAAATCCACTTATGTCTCTCATATTCAGTATTACTAAATGTGTCATGTGAAGATACAACCAAGGCTTTATGGAATAAGTTAGGGTCTTTGTATCAGTATAAGATGTTGATAAACAAACGATTCATGTGGAATAAGTTTTACAATCCGAGGATTAAATATGGAGACTCGATGACAAAGCATCTAAACGCCTTCAATACAGTGATAAGTCAGCTATTATCTATTGAAATTAAGATTTATGATGAAGATAAGTGTATAATTTTATTGTTCTCTTTACCAAACTCATGGGATGGTCTGGTTGTGGCCATGGGTAGTAATAAAACTACTTTAAGTTTCGATGATGTGGTCACATCCTTGTTTTCAGAAGAGATGAGACAAAAAAAAATGGAATGACAGAGCACATATACCTTATTTGAAGGAGGACTCTCCTAGGAAAGAAATATATCTAAGTCCTCAAGTAGGAGATATAAATATAATGGAAGATCTAAATCTCCCAAAAAAATTATAAAGGTATGTTGGAGATGTGGAAAAGAAGGGAACTACAAGAAGCAATGTAGATCCAAAAGTGTTGAGAGAGGGAAGCGATTTGAAGATTCTCCTTCTACAAAAGAAAAAACCTCCACGAAAGAAGGAGGGGATATGTGATTGGCTTCTTAAGGAACACACACAGATCATGAGGCATGGTTGCTTGACTTAGGCGCATCCTTTCATATGACTCATCGTAGGGAGTGATTTTCTGAATATGAAAGGTATGGTAGTGGTGATGTTTTCTTAGGTGATGAATCAATAGCCAAAATAATAGGATGAGGAAAAGTCAAGTTGAAGCTCATGGATGGAATGACTAGAACACTCCCCAGTGTTTTGCACATCCCAGTGTTGTCCAAAATTTTGATTCTTTAAGAAAAATGGATGATGCAGGGGTAAAAACAATACTTGAGAAAGAAACATGTTGGATGGTTTAAGGAGAAATGGTTTTTTTGAAGGGAATTTGGATTGGAAATCTGTATAATATGCAAGGAAGCGCTATTAGTGATGGGTGAAATAGTTCCATTTTTCCTGAAATTCAAGCTAAAGAAGAAAAAACTCCTACAGTCTATGGAGAAAAACTAGTTGTGGCATCAAAGAGTGGACAATATCAGAGAGAAGGGCCTTATAGTACTACATGGTAAAGGTATGGTTAAAGGTATGTCTAAATTCTCTCTGGATTTTTAATTTCTATGAACATTGTGTATATGGGAAGATAAATTGGGTAAGATTCCCCTCTGGTGCAATGAGGGAAGAGGGAATTTTACAATTGATGCACAATGATGTGTTTGGACCTATGTCAGTTCCATCACTAGGAAAATATGTGTACTATGTCTCATTTATAGATGACTTCTCAAGGAATACTTAGATTTATTTCCTCGGGAAGAAATATGAAGTATTTAACAAATTCAAAGAGTTTAAGGCTCTTTTGGAGAATCAAACAAAGAAGAGAATTAAGGTGTTGAGGATGGATAATGGTGGAGAATTACGCGGAAATGAATCTGAAGAATTATGCAAGAATTTTGGTGTAGCAAGGTAGAAGACTACTCCATATACACCTCAGTAGAATGGAGTTACGAAAGGGTTTAACATGACATTGATGGAAAAAGAAAGGTGCATGCTCCATGGTGTTGGGTTAGGACTGGAATTTTTGGCAGAGCTAGTGGGTATTGCATGTTACCTGGTCAATCAATCACCATCATCAGTGCTAGATGACAAGATTCCACACGAGGTGTGGATTGGTAAGAAACCCTCTCTAAAAAATCTCAAGGTATTTGGATATGATTCCTATGTTCATTTTCCAAAGGAAAATAGGAGTAATCTAGATAAAAGGGACACAACTCATATCGTTATTGGGTATAAAGATGGTTTGAAATGTTATAAGCATTGGAACCCAGAAAATAAGAAGGTAGTGTATAACCGAGATGTGTTATTTAGAGAAATCAAAGATGATGTCAAACAAGAAGTCCTACCAAGGAAGAAACAAAGAAAATAGAGTTTGATTTGAAGGATAATGAATCAGTCTCTACAAAAGAACATGAATAAAAAGAAGATCCTCATACTCCAATATTGAGGAGATATGTTTAGGAAAGTAGGAAACCGAAAAGGTATAATCCACCTAATTTCCATTCAAATTTTGTTTTTTCAATTACTGATGATGATCCTAGAAATGTTAGGGAGGCAGCGGATTCAGAGGATGGAAAACTATGGAAAAGGGCCATGGTGGAAGAAATGGCAACCTTGGACAAGAATGAGGCTTGGGATCTAGTGGAGTTGCCAACTATAAGAAAACCCATTGGCAAAAAATCGGTGTTTAAGAAGAAGTTGAGTGCAGAAGGAAAAATAGAGAAACACAAAGCTCGCCTACTAGAAAAAGGTTATTCTTAGGTAGAGCGAATTGACTTTGGTGAGATTTTTTCTCCTATTTCCAAGTTAAATTCAATTATATTTCTTTTATCTATTATTGTTTCTTTTGATTTTGAAGTTGAACATATGGATGTGAAGACAACATTCCTACATGAGGATTTAGAAGAAGAAATCTACATGAAGCAACCAAAATTCATTGTTGTGAAGGGAAAGAAAGAGTTGGTATGCAAGATGAAAAATTCCCTTTATGGGTTAAAGAAATCACCAAGGTTGTGGTATAAAAAATTTGATACTTATATGTTGGGACTTGGATTCAAAAGGAGAAAAGAAGATCACTATGTGTGTTTCAAAATAATCGGTGATCATCTTATTCATTTGGTATTCTATGTGGATGATATTTTGTTTATAGGAAACGACAAGGATATTATCCAGGATGTGAAAACTCAGTTTTCCTCTAAGTTTCACAAGAAGGATATTGGTGCTACAAATTTCATTTTGGACATAGAAATTAAAAGAGATCAGGAAAATAGGAAACTTTGGTTAAATGATCCAAGAGGATCCTAAATACCTCAAAATTCAAAGGTCTCAAAACTCGATTCAAAAGTCACCATGACAAAGAGCTCGACAAGATATTTTCGACACTGGTTGAATGTGCTCAAATAGACTTTGTATGAGAAAGATATCATGTTCTGAAATTTTTGTCAAACAGGACAAAAAGGAAGGACAGAGGTGACATGTGGCAGTCATACAAAGTGACGCATGGAAGGATGAGAAGTCAACACATGGAAAAGGTAGGTGACATGGTATTCAAGTTGGAAGTCCATTGGCATCTAGTTGGCAGGTGACATGTCATTGATGTGACATGGACCAATCAGAGACTTCCATGTGGAAACCTCAGATTGGCCAAGAAGGTTCTATGTGAAATTGGAAAAGGGGTGCTCGGTTGGGATCAAAGCTCTGACCTTCGGTATATAGTCACAATGAATTAACCATCGAACCAACATTAGATATTGGAAAGTATTGTCGAACATTCTCTATTTAAAATCATAGTTTCAACTTCTTTATAAATAGGGAAGGCCTGCAGGCTCGACCCCGATTTGACTGTCAACCAATGAATTAATAGTATCCTCTAGCCAATGTGTCAAGTTGTTGTTTCTTGGCAGAATGACCAAGAATTTTTATTTTGATTTCAACTATTGTATGGGACGAAAAATACAAACAACTCGTTGGTTCGACCCTGAGTCTATTGGACCATAATTTTTATAATAAGGTTGAACTACCAATGTGTCAGACAATTTACTTTGGTCATAAGTACAAGAGAAATATGTTTTAAATCCGTATTCTTTTGTAATATTGAGATATATGATCTCTTTAATCCCTATTGGTGAATAGCAAAGGGGAGAGATAGATTTTTAAAGGATTTTGGAGGCCATTATGTTGCAGCAAAGTAGAGGACCATCTTTGAGATTGATTATTTTGATGTAATTTTTTCATATTTACATCATAATTGAAGAGGCCACTCCATTGGAAGTGGACCCGGAGACTTAGCCCACACTGGGTGAACTTCATCATCATCTCATTGGGTCATTCTTATTTATTTGTTTCTTATTATTATTTCTCATATTTTCTTTATGTATTTCTTGTGTCTTGCTTTTCACACTCTTTAAAGTAATCAAGTCATTAACTAGCTAAGTAAAAGATCTAGATCATTACATCGGAGAAAATATATCGAGACAATATTTCAAAGGTTTAATATGTAGGAATGTAAACCGGTCAGGCTCCCTATTCATATAGGTGTAAATTTATGTGTGGATCAGTGTCCCAAGACACAGGAAGAGGAAGAGGACATGTTTTGTGTTCCATATGATAGTGTGGTTGGTAGTTTGATGTATACAATGGTATGTACTAAACGAGACATTGCACATGCAATGGGAGTTTTGAGCATGTACATGTCAAAACCATGAAATGAGCATTGTGATGTAGGAGAATCGCTCCACCTCAGTAAATGTGCCAACAAGACAACACATAGATGCACAATGGAGAAAGGGGGGAGACATTGACCCTCCCATTTTTAAATTTGAAATCTTATACAATGCGGATTTTTGTTTTGAAAGGTTGTAAGAACCGAGGCATGTCTTTGTACAGGTAGTGGGTAGGATTTCATTAAAAGGTTGCTTGTAGCAGGTCTAGGTCGTATTCAAACCTAGATCAACATTTATGGAATGTAGTCGTAGGAGTATGGTGTCGTAACTGAGATAGTTATATCACTAAGGCGGTGAAGAGGATAAGCTCGGAGAGCCCTCTTTTGAAAAGGAGAGGAAAAGAGATTTGGAAAGGGGGGTCTTAGAAGAAAAACTCAGGATAGAGTTAGGTTAGGAGAGCTTGAGAGAACTGGGACTCTGTTACAGTCCAGTTTTTGTAAACATCTGTATAGACACACAGAGATCATAGAAAAACAGTTTTTCCTACATATTTGCATTCATTGTTATGATTTTATATGTCGTTCATGTTTTGAATGCATGAACTAGTGAAGCATTGTAGGAGTTTCAATTGTTTCTCGTCTTTGAGTGTCGAGTGTAAAGAGTGCACATTGTATGCAAAGAGTGCATTGACAGAGGTGAGTTAACCTCAGGAAATCTCAGGAGAGATACCATTGAACCTTCATCAGCAGACGTGTAAAGAGTGCACATGAAGAACTCTATATTGAGTTTAGAAAGAAACAGAGTTACTGAGAACTCTGTAGAGCTCTGTCAGGAGGGCATCGAGTGAGTGCAAGAGTGCACAGGGAAAACTTTGTGTTGAGTTTGGAGAGAAACAGAGTTAATAAACACTATGTAAGGAGAAGCTCTTCAAGGTGTGAATCGAGCAAGGAGAACGCTAAGAGGCTGAGAATAATTTCTTGTTCAAGAAATCCTTCAGATCTAAGTTTGACGAAATCCCAGGAATGCAAGGAGTGCATGGGAGATCGAAATATTCGAGGAGATCAATCTTAGAAGGGATAACGCAAAGAGTGCATATGAGTCGGACTTGCACTAAGTCCACAAGCTCAGAAGAGATAACATGTTTAAGAGTGCAAGAGAGACCCAGATAGTTAGGTTCGTAGAGAAAGTTCAAAGGTTGAAATCTTGGAACACTTACAAAATCTTCCAAGGCGGAAGAAGTCAAAATCTCAGGAGGAGGAGAAACAGTAACTATTAGATCAGTTGTGGGAAAGAGCCTGGACCGTCAAATCTAAGTACAGTGAACCAAGGAGAGTGCAGAGGAGAAGAACGGATCCTAACCAGCATATCTGAGCACGAAAGGACCAGTAGTGGTATGATCACGAGAAGGTGCACAAGCCTTAACGTTTGTGTACGCGGGGGAGCAGACTATCAAAGTCCCAAAGTCCTGAAGTGATTTGGGACTGTCAATATTCCAATTTGATAGGTGGTGAAATATCTAAGTTTTTAGGTGAAAGCAGTGTGGGAAGAACGAGTGCACGGGAGTTGAAACTCCTGAAACCCAAAGACCTAAAGCAGATAGAGGTCGTTAGATCAAGTGGGAGACATGCGTCAAGAGATCATGTATCTCGGGTGAAAGAACTCCAGGAGAGACAAGTGCATAGGAGTTGAAACTCCTAAAGCCTGAATAGTTGGAGAGCCAAAGGACCTAAGAGCCAAAGAATCGAAGATATAAAGGGTCGAAGCGCTAAAGGGCCGAAGCCCTGAAGAGCCGAAGAGCCGAAGGGTCGAAGGGTCGGAGAGCCGAAGAGTCGGAGAGCTGAAGAGCCAAAGGACTAGAGATCCGAAGATCCGAAGCACCATAGAGCCGAAGAGTTGAAGCGTCGGAGAGCCGAAGAGCTGAAGTGTCGAAGAGAGAAGAGATCTGGAATGTTAGATCCNCGGAAGATCGCAAGCTTCGAGTAAGTTGCATTTGAATTTCGCTTGAAAGTTGAAACTTCCGAAACCCGAAGACCCGAAGTAGATCAGGACCTTCCGATATAGAAGGGATGTGGTGTGAATCTATAAACTTCGAGTAAATACCCGAAGTATTTCTTGGTCATCAGATAAAGGGAGACGTGGCGTAAATCTGAGAGCTCTGGGTAAATACCCGAAGAATTTCTTGGTCGTCAAATCAAGGGAGACGTGGCGTAAATCCATGCACTATGGATAAAGGACCGAAGAAATCCTTGACCTTTGATCTAGGAGGACACGCGTTAGTGGATCACAATCTTCGGATAAAAGTCACGAAGAAAAAGAAGTTTGATATTTGAAAAACCAAAAGTCTGAAACCCAAAGGAGATCCCAATCGTCGATCGAGAAGAGGGTCGCATGACCGTTGATCTGGATTGAAATGTCAAACATCTAAAGTGAAGGTAGGACCATTGATAGATAAGATAGGTGTCTACAGATCGAAAACTCCAGAATATTGGAGTACGAGAGAGAGTTGGGTTTGAGATTTCAAAACCCCGAAGTCCGAAATCGCGAAAAGATCGCAACCGTTGATTCCAAGAGGGCAGATCTGGTTCGTTGATTGGGGAAGAGAAGATCTGAACTGCCAGTTTGGAAGTATCATCAAGATCACGAGATCAACGATCCCATAGCATTGCAGGCACAGGAGTTGTGTAGACTTTAAAACATTTAGGGAAAGCCGCAATCCATATCATGGTTTTGCTAAGAGGACACGTGGAAGCCTGAGGAGAATTGCAGGCTCAAAAGTAGTTTGACTTCAACCCGCTTGTGACCGCGCCTGCAATCGTGTGGTCATCACCCAAGGTCACATTCAAGAGAGGGCTTATCTGAAAAGGATTTATCACTCAGTACTATTAGATTTCACAGCAGAGCAGAAGGGAAGGTCGTGGGTGCTATCAAGCCTTCGCCAAGAAGTCGAAAGGGCATGTGTTTATATACAGAAGGAGACCATTAAGGTTTTAGAGAGTCATTAGACTCAATAATCTAGGATTTTGACTGGGAGGTTGCACATCCCTTAAGAGAGAAGGGGGTTTTCATCAGGTGGTATCAGAGATTATTTTTTGTTTGCAGACAACAGACAAGAGAGAAGACGGTGAGAGGAGATAATCTGGTAACAATAGATGATATCAGAGGTTCAAGTTTTCTTATAGACATCAGGTGAAAATAAAAGAGAGTATTGATGCTCCGTTATAAAATTTTTGCACACATGCAGCAACAAAAATTTAAATAGCCAGGTAAGATATGAGAGAAGATGGATATGCTCTCGAATGTAGAGTAATCCATAGGCTTGCCAGGAGGGCTGGTAGAAGGTGGAAATGGCTATTGAAGGCCATGAGTGTGGTCAAGGAAAGGACTTCCAGCAGAGGATTAAAGCTAAGATGGATAAAGAGCCCACTGAGGTAAGAGAAAGGATGGAGCAGCTAGCATTGAGGATGCAGCAAGAGGAAAAGGTACACTGGGGGTACGAATGTACTCTGAACAGGAAGGTAAAATGGCATGTTCAAAATTCGTTGGCCAAAAAAAAGCAACAAGAGTTGAGAAGGTAGTTGAGGCATACTGAAAACCTCAGTGACACAGAGGAGTAAGTGGTTCACATATGTGAGCCAGAAACTGGAAGGAACCTCAGTGATTAGGAGGAGGTGAGATCAGCTAAAGATCTCATAAACCGCCAGGTGGCCAGAAATGGACTTTCAAGTTGTCAGGTGGGAAATGGAAAGAGATTAGGTGGGGGTCTCGTATACTACCATAGGAGAAATGTTGAAGGTTAAAATTTCCAGGTGGGCAATGATATGGGATCGATTGATCTCATAGACTATGAAGTGGACAGGAGAGAAGTCCCAAATTTCCAGGTGGGCAGGGAGAAAGAAATGAGACTGCGGAAAGTCTCAGGAGCTCAGAACTGGGCTTAGGTTAGCAAGGAGTGTTGATAGGTGAATATTCATGTGGGTTTGTAGACCATGTGAATGAATATGATGATAAGTTAGAAACTTCCACCATCAAAGAGGAGGATCAAAGGAGAATTGTGATTATTGGAGGGATCAAATAATTCCTACCACATAGCCAAGTGAAGGCCAATGCACGTGATGAAAGTGCATTAGTAGAGGAAGGAAAACCAACAATGACTGTCATGATGAAGGAGAAGATATCATAATCTTCCCAAGGAGAAGAAGAAGAGGAGCACACAATTGAAATGCTCACTCAATGGGAGATGGAATTTAGGATGTTGGAGGATAGGTTGGACAATCCAGAACCAGCAAATGACTTCTAGAAGATAATCATGCAAATTTCAGGAGAAGAGCATTCGACATAATTGCTCAAAATTTTCAGCCAGGAAGATGAACAGGAAATGACTGCAGCATTGGAGCCTACAGCAGAAAAGGAAGCAGAAAACATAGACTTTGTTGAGCTACATGAGGAACTGGAAACCCTGGAGAGAAGTAGACACATCCAACGGGCTAAGTTGGAGACATATGGAGGAGCATACCATTCAGGAGAGAAATTAGAGGAAGATGGAGATGTACCAACAGAGGGGGCGATAGGAAACAATTTGTCAGAGGAGGTGACTGAGAAGCAGGTCAGTCAAGAAGAGACTAAAAAACTGAAGTTTTCAATAGGGTGGCAAGCTAAGGCCACAAGAAATGGATAAAATCATAAGGGGGAGCGAGTTTATCTACCCATTGACGAGAAGGAGGAGTTTCAACAGAGAAGGTTGCATAAGAAGAGCCAGCCACTGGAGTAGCTGGACAGAGAAATAAAGGAGATGAGGAATTTGATGTTGAGGTAAACTTAAGAAGAAGACAACAAAGGAGAGATAAATAGGGGAGAGCCTGCCATAAAATTGGGGAAGAAGGAGAATCAGTGGAAACCGCAGCAGCAACAGCAATGACATAGCTAGAGAGGAGAAAGAGGACAACTCCAAGAAAGAGTTTGGGATCCAGGAGGATTTCAACACTGGGGAAGAGGAGCTCATTATTTTCCCAGAAGTGGAGTATGATGTAGGAGCATCACTCCACCTCAACAAATGCACCAACAATCCAATGCATAGAAGCGCAATGGAGAAAGGGGGGAAACATTGACCCTCCCATTTTTAAATTTGAAATATTATCCATTACAGACTTTTGTGCTGAAAGGTTGTAAGAAATAAGGCATGCCTTTGTACAAGTAGTGGGTAGGATTTCCTTAAAAGGTTGCTTGTAGTAGGTCTAGGTCATAGTCAGGCCTGTATCAACATTTATGGAATATAGCCATAGGAGTATGGTGTCGTAACTGAGATAGTGATAGAACTAAGGCGGTGAAGAGGATAAGCTCGGAGAGCCCTCTTTTGAAAAGGAGAGGAAGAGAGATCTGGAAAGGGGGGTCTTAGAAGCAGAACTTGGGATAGAGTTATATTAGGAGAGCTTGAGATAACTGGGACTCTGTTATAGTCCAGTTTTTGTAAACATCTGTATAGATGCACAGAGATAATAGAAAAGCATTTTTTCCTGCATATGATGTTTTTATGTATTTGAATTCATTGTTATGCTTTTATATGTCATTCATCTTTTGAATGCATGAACTAGTGAAGTATTGTATGAGTTTCAATTGTTTCTTGTCTTTGTGTGTCGAGTGCAAGGAGTTCACATTATCCGCAAGGAGTGCGTTAACAGAGGTGAGTTAACCTCAGGAAATCTCAGGAGAGATACCATTGAACCTTCATCAGCAGACGTGTAAAGAGTGCACAGGAAGAACTCTATATTGAGTTCATAAAGAAACAGAGTTACTAAGAACTCTGTAGAGCTCTGTCAGGAGAGAATCGAGCAAGTGCAAGAGTGCACAGAGAGAACTCTGTGTTGAGTTTGGAGAGAAATAGAGTGATTGAACACTCTGTAAGGAGAAGCTCTGTAAGGAGAAGCTATGCAAGGTGTGCATCGAGAAAAGAGAATGATAGGAGGACAAGAAGAATTTATTGTTCAAGAAATCCTTCAGATCTGAGTTTGACGAAATCCTAGGAACGTAAGGAGTGCTTGGGAGATCGAAATATTCGAGGAGATCAAGCTCAGAAGGGATAACGCAAAGAGTGCATATGATTCGGACTTACACTAAGTCCACAAGATCAGAAGAGATAACATGTTTAAGAGCACAAGCGAGACCCAAATAGTCGGGTTCGCAGAAAAAAGTTCAAAGGATGAAAGCTTGGAACACTTACAAAATCTTCCAAGGTGGAAGAAGTCAAAAGATCAGGAGGAGGAGTGATAGTAACCGTCATATCAGTTGTGGGAAATATCCTGGACCATCATATCTAAGTCTATTGAACCAAGGAGAGTGCAGAGGAGAAGAACAAATCCTAACCATTGGATCTGAGCATGAAAGGATCAGTAGTCGTCTGATCACGAGAAGGTGCATGAGCCTTAACATTTATTTATGTAGGGGAGTGGAATGTCAAAGTCCCGAAGTGATTTGGGACCATCCATCGTCCAATTTGACAAGTGGCGAAAGATATGAGTTTTTGGGTGAAATCACTCCGGGAAGAATGAGTGCGCAAGAGTTGAAACTCTCGAAACCCGAAGACCCAAAGCAAATACAGGGAGTCAGATCAAGTGGGAGACATGCATCAAGAGATCATGTATCTCGAGTGAAAGCAATCCAGGAGAGACAAGTGCATAGGATTTGAAACTCCTAAAGCCCGAATAGTCAGAGAGCTAGAGAGACGAAGGACCGAAGAGATCAAGAACCAAAGAGCCGAAGGGCCGAAGCAACGAAGGTCCAAAGCCCTGAAGAGTTGAAGGGTTGAAGCGTCGGAGAGCTGAAGAGCCGAAGCGTCGGAGAGCTGAAGAGCCAAAGCGCCAGAAAGCCAAAGAGCCAAAGCACTGGAGAGCTTAAGAGTCGAAGCACAGGAAATCCGAAGATCTGAAGCATCATAGAGCCTAAGAGCCGAAGCACCAAAGAGTGAAGAGATCTGGACCGTTATATCCAGAGAGACATGTGGCTGCATATTGCAAGCTTCGAGTAATTTGCATTTGAATTTTGGTTGAAAGTTGAAAATTCTGAAACCCAAAGACCCGAAGTAGATCTCCACCGTCTGATATAGAAGGGACGTGATGTGAATGTATGAACTTTGAGTAAAGACATGAAGTATTTCTTGGTCATCATATCAAGGGAGATGTGGCATAGATTTGAGAGCTTTGGGTAAAGACCCGAAGTATTTCTTGGCCATCAGATCAAGGGAGACGTGGTGTAAATCCATGCACTCTGGATAAATACCCAAATAAATCCTTGATTATTGATCCAGGAGGACACGCATCAGTGGATCATAGTCTTCAGATAAAAGTCACGAAGAAAAAGAAGTTTGAGATTCAAAAAACCCGAAGTCTGAAACCCAAAGGAGATCTCGACCGTCGATCGAGAAGAAGGTCACAAGACCATTGATCTGGATTGAAAGGTCAAACATATGATGTGAAGGCAAGACCGTTGATAGAGAATATAGGTGTCTGCAGATCAACAACTCCAAAAGATTGGAGTATGAGAGAGATTTGGTTTTGATATTTCAAAACCACGAAGTCTGGAATCGCAAAAATATCCCAACCGTTGATTCTGAGAGGGAAGATTGGGTCCATCGATTGGGAAAGAGCATATCTGAACCGCCAGTTTTGATGTATCATCAAGATCGCAAGATTGACGATCCCGTAGCATTGCGGGGACAGTAGTTGAGTGGACTTTAAAACATTGAGGGTAGACTGCAATCCATACCATGGTTTTTCTAAGAGGACACGTGGAAGCCTGAGGAGAATTACGGGCTCAAAAGTAGTTTGAATTCAAACCGCTTGTGACCATGCCCACAATCGCGTGGTCATTGCCCAAGGTCACCTTCAAGAGAGGGATTATCTGAAAAGGAGCTATCGCTTATTACTCTGATACTTCACAGCAAAGCGTAAGGGAAGGTTGCAGGTGTTATCAGGCCTGGGCCAAGAAGACGAAAGGGCCTGTGTTTATATATAGAAGGAGACCATTAAGGTTTCAGAGAGTCATTAGACTCAAGAATCGAGGATCTTGACTGGGAGTTTGTGAAGCCCTTAGGAGAGAAGGGGGTCTACATCACATTGGACAATAGTAAACGAGGGTTTTCAGGTATTTGTGTGTCACTACTAGTTATGGATTGTGATACCAAGAAAGACCAAGATTGTGCAGAGTGTTGGACATACATGCATTTGTTGATACATAATAGGGTGGAAATCTAGATCGTAGAAGAGGTACAAGTGGGCATGTTTTTAACTTGTTTGGATGAGAAAAAGGCGATTTGTAGTGGCACTCTCAACTACAGAAGTTGAATACATGGGGATAGATTGTGACAGTCATGGTGCAATCTTCCTAGTGAAGGACCTGACTTGTCATTCAAATACAAAGCATATTGATATTCAATATCACTTTGTGAGAGACATGGTTGAAGAAAAGAAGGTGTTTCTAATGAAGGTGAATACTTTGAAGAATGTTGCAGATTCACTCACAAAATATGTGAGCCCTGAGAATTTTTCATGGTGTAGAGGATCTATGGGCATTGTTGCCATGGATTGTTGACTATGTAACCTTGTAACCCTTGTGCATGCAAAGAAAACAACAAGTAGGAGAATGTTGGGTATTTTTAATATTCTTTGCATGACTATACCTAGTGTCTGTGTTGTGTCATGCATGTGGGGGGGTCGCAAGGGGGTGAAGTCCCATTTTCTAGGGGGTTTGGGAGCAACGCCCCCAAAAATTGTTTTTTGGAATTTTTGCATTTGT
>SNQJ01S0108889.1:16807-30950 GCA_010110895.2 Picea sitchensis
ATGTGTGTGTGTACCATTATATCTTTTATGTTTTTATTAAGAATCGATTTGTAGTAATTTATTGTACAATGTTAAAATATACATTGATACCATGTGGGAATTTCTACTTAATTTGACTTTTAATGCAAAAAAAAAATTCACCTCTTAACTAGAGAGATTCCTATTTCTTAACTCTTTGAATTTTCAGCCTTAGGGATATTATGAAATGAAAACAAAACAACAACAATAGACAATATATCAACTTGTAACAACCCCAATCATCTAGGAATTCGAAGAGAAAATATACCAATGTGTTCCATTAAGTTTTGTTCGTTATAACTTCTCCTATACCGTATGAGTTGTTGACCCAGGGTTCATGTCTTTCAGGTTTTCAACAAAGCCTTTAAAACTATCGGCCCTCCTGGTAAACCAGAAGGAAACACAACACACAGAATGCACTGTGCAATCTCACCCGAGATATATTTAATGGGTGGCTACAAGACTCAGGTGTTTACATCCGTGGATTGAGTAAATGTAATATGAGAGATCGACCATTGAACCATTAATAGAACTAGTAAATGCAACCTAATCTTAGTTACAACTATGCATTAACTTTAGCAGTTTATTCCCTTAATATTGCAACCATATTCAATAAGCAGTATAATAACTCAGTCATTCATTAAGTACAACAAATAACTACTAGAAAGAAAATAAAGATATGCATGCATTCATCACATTACACAAATATTACCGTGGTTCACCCCCTCCTGGGCTACATCCACAAAGATTTTTCTCTTGGCTCTTCTATTATGGTAGTTTTGTATCTATAGTGTTGTGTGCTTACAAATCTCCTCAGATGGTTAAGATCTGTATGAGGAAAACTAGATCACACTAGGCTCCTCAGCCTACGATCTAATCCTCCAGATCTACCGTCTCTCCTCTCCTCTAGCTCAATAGCTTACAAAATAGTTCATACAACAAAATGTAAACCCGCATACTAACTCACTCAGAACAACTCCAAAATCTGTGACTTGTTAATCTAAAAACACAACAACTATCTATCTCTATAATACCTCAATATCGGTATTTATACATCTCTGGCTCTTCAACCATTACATTATATTACCAAAACCCTAACCCTACTGACGTTAGGTCTTCCTCTCATGTGTGCATGTTTTTCTTCCTTCCAACAGTCGCTTTCCTTGTGCACTCTTTCTTGCATGTCTGTGTGCTGTGTTTCCTTCCAGTTGTTGCTTCGCTCTCCGCATGCTTTCTTTCCCCACAATCATCCTTCTTTCTACTTCGGTATCCTACCAACAGGCCCCCAACACTAACATGTGGCTCGTCCCAAGCCACCTAATCCTTTTTGAGTTTCCTCGATCTCCTTGGTGATCATCTGGAATTTTTCCTTGAGCTCTGCTACCTGTGTCTGTGCCTACACAGTGTTCTCCTTGATTGTATCCACTACCTGAGCTGCGACTTCGTCACTAACCAATTCCCTACATTCTTCCTGGGTTTGTGTTATTTTTGTCTGGTCTTCCTCTACTTGTGCCAAGACTTCTGCTACCCATTCTTGCAATGGTTCATTTTTAGTATGTCGCTCTTGTTTCTTTGTTTGCGCGGTAGTTAGATCTTCTTGCAATTTCTTCATTTCTTGCATTCCCTTGACACGTTCTTTAACTAGAATTGTCTTATGCCTCTGTTTGAGTTCTTGGATTGTTGGGTTGATCCTTTAATATTCATTATCCCACTTTTGGATATGTTGATCCTTGTCTAAGCTAGTCCAAAGCCACGTTGCTTTGTCAAACAAGTCCACTGATGTGCTGACTTGCTCCTCTATCCCCTACAGTTGGGCTAGTATCTCCTAGCTTGTGCCCCCCAATGTTGGCTATAGAATTTCTTCCAGTATCGGTATGGGTTGTACTGGTATTGTCTCTGGGGATGGGATTCCGTCAATGTTTATGATCTCTGATGGTTGTTGTTCACCTTCTTCCGCCTGTCCTCTTGACCTAGTTTGAACTCTGGTTTTCTTGCCAGTCTGGCTCGCTTCTGCTTGTTTGGGCAGTGCCATGGGGGTAACTGTCAAATTTCTACTGGACTCGAATGGTCTCTATGGTCTCTGTGAAATCTCTCTATCCTCTTTATCCTCTATCGTTCTTTATATACTCTTTCTACATGAATAGACTATTGGCCCCTTTGTCTATGTGTTGTATGGATTTCCCATGAAGCTTGTTAAGTATGCTTCCTTGGTTGTGGTTTAAATGCACCTTGATTACCGGTTCAATGAATCTCCGGTGGTTTTGTACTTGGCATTAGTCCTTCTTTGTCATCTCCAGTTGGCACGATTAATGTGATGTCCCATCGGTCCTTGTCGTCTTTTAATTCCCCCTAGTGCTGTCAGGTCATCCTGCTTTTGCCGAATTTACTTTTCCTTCTTGTTTCCCTTTGTATGTGACTGTTGTCTTACTCCTTTCTAAGTGTGTGTGCCCTTCCTCTCTCTAGCGTACTGAGATTTCTTTTTTTTTTCTTTTTTTTTTTNGTGTGGTGGGTGGTCGACTGTCCTTATACAACTTCAGTCGGCTCCCATTGATCCTCGATCTGAGTGTTGCACCTGATAAATATCTTAACTGTATAGATCCTCCATCTCTGACCGATTGTACTTCATATGGTCCTAGCCAATGCATTATGAGCTTTCCTGGCTGTTGTAGCGATTTGTTGTCGTACATCAGCACTAGATCTCCTTCCTTGAATATTTTCTTCTTGATGTGTCTATCATGCCAAGATTTGTCTCTTGCTTTCTCAACTTGTTGGTGGAATCCTGCCATGATTTGGTATTCCTCCATGGTCAGTAGTTGATTCAGTCTCTCATGTATTGCACCTCATTTTGTCATTTTTTTCATCGATGCTACACGCAAACTTGGTACTAAAAAATCTAATGGCACCACTGCTTCTTGGCCATAAACCAGTTTAAATGGTGTGTGCCCCGTCAATTTTTTGCATGTAGTCATGTATGCCCATAATACTGTAGGTACTTTGAGATCCCAGTTGTCCCTATTGACGTTACAGATCTTTGTCAACACATTCTCCATAATTTTGTTGAAAGCTTCCACTGTGTCATTTTCCTGTGGATGATACGGTGTGCTCTTCTGGTGATGGACTTCAAATTATTAATTCATAAAATTGATGGTGTTTTTTATGAAGTGCATGCCTTGGTTTCTCATCAAAACTCTTGGGCACACAAATCTAGTAATGACTTGTTCAAATAGAAAGTGTGTTTTTGTTTCTGCACTGCAGTCTTTCACTGGTGCGGTTTCCACCCATCTTGTTAAGTATTCTTTCACGGTGATAATGTACCTTACTCCTGTTCTTTTGGCTAGTGGGTTGATTGGTTCCACAAATTCTATTGCCCACTTGTCAATTAGCTATAATTTTACTTGTGGTCGTAATGGCATCTCATCCCTTCTGTTAGGTTTTCCTACCCTTTGACAAACATCGCATGTTTGACAATACTCCTTCGAGTCTCTGTGAATTGTTGGCCACCAAATTCCTGCGCGCAATACCTTCTGCGCGGTAGCTTTACCTACATAATTCCCTCCTGCTATTCTTGAGGACTATTGCATGAGGTCATTGCATCTTAGTGTTTGAAAGTGAAAGGAAAATCCTTCTCCTTCCCTTAAATAGACATTCATTGAAAGAAAAGATTGCTTATCATTTCTTATGCATGTTTTGGGAACTGAGTCATAATATCATCAGTTTTTCACTCTCATACACCTCTGAGTAAACAACAGCCACTAAAATCAATGCTTAACTAAAAATTATCAGACTTTTTACATATTTGTTAAGCAAACCTACATTAGCTTGTCTAGGGCTTTGGAATAGGTTGAAAGGATAAATTTCCAAAGCTATCAAATAAACTTATCATCTTGCGATAGGGAGAGAAAATCTAATTGTCGTATAGGCTTTCTAGGATCCCCCTCTCACACAGGGGTTACGCATGAGGTTGCGTTCAGGAGAGCTATGGATATTATCCCTCTGTGGTTTCACTGTTCGTAGTAGTCGGATTGTATATTGGGGGTCAATTGAGGGTATACCCACGATTATGTGTGGGATCCTCTCGAGCTGATTTCGGACTTATTATCTTGCCCATAAGTTCTGACTGGACTATTGACTATACTTGCCCAGGGGCTGACTGCAAATTGGTGACCTTAGTAGCCATAATATTTAGGGTCTCACACAAGGTGACGGTGAAGGAAAGTCTCACTGTACCTGGAACAGACGTTGGTCAAACTCATTGGGGGTCCTTGGAGGGTAAATCCACATTTACTGCATGGAAGCTTGCACCAAGGCGTAATTCTGTTAAGTAGTTCGCCAACATGACTAATCCACCCGCTCTATCCCCGCCCCTTGCTATTTTGATCTCACAGCGTTGGATTCCATCACCAACTAGTGGTTTCATTGTGGGAAGGTTTGTTTGATTGTTTGCTTCTCAGATTCATGGCGTGTGTTGTTTGTGTTACTTAGTGGACCTTAGGTCAAGTCAGTGTTAATGGCATCAAATCTTGAGAGTACCAATGGAGGAACCCCTTGTCCTGGGGAACCTTACACCTTTCCTTCTTTTGGAAACTTTGGTCCTCCATACATTACCACACTGAGTCTTCCGGGACTCACCATCGGATTACCAGTTTGGTTGTTCCCCACTCTGGTGATCTCGGATCCTTCCAGTGCTTCAACTGCACCTAATAATTTAGATGTCAGTACACCACCCACACATCCACCTCATGTCGACCTTTCGCCTTCTTCACCTATCAAGTCTCCTTCCCTTTCTCCTTCTTTGCCTAGTGAAATCTCTAAAGCAAGTAGCCAGGTTGATCAGAAGAAGAAGAAATGGAAAGAGAAGAAGAAGAATAACCCTAAAAGGACCAAGGTTCCAACAATATCAGATGTTGGATCCAAGCAATCAGTTACTGTTAATAGTACTGGGAGTGTTGATGAGGTCAAAAAGATTAAAATGAAGAATCCGAAGCCCAAATTCCTTTGCAGTTTTTGTAAGGGTGACCACTTTCTGAGGGATTGCATTGGTATTCCCAAGGTCTTAGAAATGTGGTCCTCCACGTCATCGGCCTCTGCTAGACATGTTGGTGACATTGTGTCAACTAGTGACATTAAGGTTGGTAAGAAGAAGACAACTTTCAAATTTCCTTGCATGTTATGCAAAGGTGATCATTATTCTCACCTTCTCCCTCGCATGGACGAGGCTTCTTCTCTTTTGGAAAAGCTTCAACTTCCACCTGGTTATCATAATATTTCCACCAACCCTTCATTAGTTGATGGACTGGTCAATTTGATTCTATCCCTGGTCAATCCAGTTGATCAGGTGGTCAATCTAGTTTCATCCTTGATTGAACCACTAAGCAAAGTAGTTGATCCAGTTCCATTATCGGTCAACCCCACTCTTCATCTATGAGTGAACCCAAAGTGACTGATTCAGTTCCTTCCTCGGTCAGTCCCACCTTTCATCCGAAGAGTGCCAAAGTGGTCGATTCGATTCCACCATCGATCGATTCCACTCCTCCTCTAAAGACTGCCAAAGTGGTCGATCTGGTTCCGCCATGAGTCGATCCCACTGGCCACTTGAGGAGTGCCAAAGTGATTGATCCATTCCCTTCCTCGGTCAGTCCCACCCTTCATCTGAAGAGTTCCAAAGTGGTCGATTCGATTCCACCATCGATCGATCCCACTCCTCCTCTGAAGAGTTCCAAAGTGGTCGATCTGGTTCCACCATCAGTCGATCCCACTCCCTCCTTGAGGAGTGTCAAAGTGACTGATCCAGTCCCTTCCTCGGTCAATCCCACCCTTCATTCGAAGAGTGATAAAGTAGTCGATTTTATTCCACCATCGATCCATCTCAGTCCTCCTCTGAAGAGTGCCAAAGTGTTTGATCTAGTTCCTCCATCTGTCGATCCCACTCCCCCCTTGAGGAGTGTCGAAGTGACTGATCTAGTCCCTTCCTTGGTCAGTCCCACCCTTCATCTGAAGAGTGCCAAAGTGATTTCCTCAAACGTTGATAGATGAAGGTGTGTATGTTAGTATTTTGTCCTATGTTGCTTGGAACACTTTGGGTTGTCCTTAGCTTGTGTTGCTTACACAGAATCTATTATCTTTTAACAGAAGAACCAATCAACCATTAGGGACCCTTCCTTAGTTTCCTGTAACTTTGGGAGGGAAAATTGTCTTTATTGATGTCATGGTAGTTCGAGACCCCTTGGATTTCGCTTTACTCCTTGGGCGGGATTATGTCTATGCCATGAAAGTTATTCTATCCACTCTTTTTCGTGTGATATCTTTCCCACATGATGGAATAATGGTGACTATTGATCAACTTTCGTTCGTTGGTCCTAACTGGATTACCTCCCTAAATGGTTGTTATATGAAGACAGTATCACCCCTGCCACATGTCAATTATGTGGCGTTGTCTTCCATGACTTCAATTTCTGATGAAGATGATTTGAATCCGGTAGTTGACATGGTGATATCTTCGGTAGGGCTATTGGATCCTGATCTCCTTACCCCTTTCACAGCCCTCAACATGTATTCCTTCCAGAGTGATTTTCTTCCATCCAGTGAAGATCTCTTGGAAGCCATGACCGGGTTTTGTCCCTTGAAATGGTGTCCTTCCAGAGCATTATTCTCTTGGAATCCATGATCAAGGAGAGTCCATGAGCATAGTTTCTCTTCTTTGTGGAAAGATCGTTAAAAAATGAAACAGAGGTCAGGAGCATAGTTTCTCTTCTATGTGGCAAGATCATTAAAAAATGAAACAGAGGTCATGAGCATAGTTTTTCCTCTCTGTGGCAAGCTCGTTAAAAATGAAATAGAAATATGTGGATTTAACCCAGATCCATGAGCATAGTTCATTTCCTGTGTCAAGCTCATTAAAAAATTAAACAGTCCCCTCTCCTACCAAGACGAGTCTTTCGTTAGGTCTCGTTTTTGAACCTTAATTTCATCCACCCTTATCCTTTTTCTCATCCAGTAGAGAAATTGGTGACAACATAAAAGTCAGTGAATGCATTGAAGCTTGGGGGGGCATGTCTCCAGCCTTTGATGATCATTTTGTATTTAAGCCACTAGCTTTCAATATGGGGGCAGAGTACCGAGCTTAGTCTTTTTTCTTTCTCGTGCTCGTAAATACATGAGAATAATTTATCGAGCTGAGTCTTTGTTTTTTATCGTGCTCGAAAAAACATGAGAATATAACCGAGTATAATTTTATCTCTTTTTCGGACCCGCATGGATAAACGAAAAAGGAACCCCTTGGATTCTTCTTTAATCTCTTTTCAGACTCTCTAAACATGAAAATATTTCCGAGTGATCTTGCTTCCTTTCCCACTCGTTAAAAGGTTTGAAAGGGCGTCTTTTGAGTGATAATTTATCTCTTTTTTGGCCTCACAAGACTAACATTACGAAAAAGGACAACATTGGAGTTGTCTTTAAGTTGTTTTGAGACTCTCTAAATATGAAAAACCACTGAGTTTACCTTCTCTGGACTCATTAAACAATTACACATTGAAGGGCTCATATGAGACCAAACCCTTACTTCTTCCAGTTCGCTAAACAAAGGAAGAGGGAATTACTGAAGTTGATTCATATTGAGCATGTGTTACCCTCCTCGAGCTCGCTAAATTAAAAAGAGGTACTCGTCTATCTGGATGGGGGGGGGGAATTGAAGGAAGCAAGCCATGCAGTTTTTGAGAACACTACGAGTAACTCTTATGATCGCCCTTGAACACGACACTTTGTATTTTCATACATTTTAATCTGTTGAACCTCTGCACTAAGCCAATCCTCTGAGTTTTCTTAATCCTTTGGGTCACCCGACGAAAGTCACTATATCCACTGCATTATCCTATTTTGGTCCATGTCATGTTTCTGCTGTTGTGCCCCAATGTTCAAGGGAAGTATCTGCCTCGAGAGTCAGCCATCCCAAATATTCTTGTTTCAATACCCGTGTCAGTCCATGTTCATTTGATCTACCAATTACATCTCTGTGTCAGTTTCATGTCATTGATGGGGGATACATCAAGGCCGTCCTGCGACGAGTCTATTCCTATCGCCTTCAACACATTATCCGGGAACTAGACTTAGAAACCAGTTAGTACCTTGGGACCTACATGCCTCAATGGTAGGCCTCCTCACGTCCAACAATGGGTTTACATCATTGACCTCTGATTGGATGATTCCACATATGTTCGACTTTAGCTCATCCATTCACATTCATTAAAATGTACTAGAGTACCTTGGGAATCATTGACATCAATGGTGATTTCCCTTGCGCTTGTTAACGGTTTACCTCATTGACCGATAATCAAGTGGTTTATGCCATGTTCGACATCAGGACATCTATTCACATGGTTAGAATCGTATTGCATCGAGATTGGTAAGAAGACCCTGGGTTGAGTCATCACTCTGATATATACTTTTCCCAGGTTGTGATGAAGTTTCTTTGAACATTGACACATATACTGTTACATAGATCCACTTTGTATTGGTCGTGGCTATGTCTTGTCATCTCATAGATCCACTGTGTATTCCTCGTGGCTACGATCAGTTCAGGTCATAGGAATATAGATCCACATTGTATCTTCAGTGGCTATACCATTTTGCCAATATAATTATGGATCTGTGGTGTAGTTTATGGTGGCCATACCTAAAAAGTCTTTATCACTCAAGCATAGGTATGCCTGCCTTGGGCTTGAAACATGTCATTAATGTTTGTTGGATGGTTGTGTGCAGCTTATACCAGGTTCTTCGCATCCATACCCTTGCTTGAAAAAGTCTACAAAGTACTTCATTCATCGCATATTCTAACTTCTCACTTTGGGGGGAAATCTGTTACACATCAAAATTACTCACTTCAATAGTATCGCAAGTGTCGTCATTACAAGTGTTGTAAGTGTCGCATCTTGTCTGCAAGTGTCGCATCTTGACCACAAGTGTCGCAAGTGTCGCAAAACATCATACTTCCACCTTACCTATTCCTTGCCTCTAACGACATTGCAGGGACACTTAAGACACCTCAAAGACTAGTTTTGAAGAAGAGAAATCAGTTGACAAGGAGTACAAACCTTTTTCCACTGAAAAAACAACTCAAATATCAAATTTGGAAGGCAACGCTCCCCTATGCACTGCCAGGGAGTGTTAATTCTCCATGGGCCTCTTTGGGGGAGTGCTACAACGCTCTATGCCCCACTTTGGGGGAGTGCTACTCTTTCTGAGAAAATTTTGGTTTGTTGAGACAAAACATGGAAGAATCCCCTCAATTTCTGAAAGTGGTTGGGCCTCTCCAAGGTTATATAAGGAGGCCTTCTCATGGTGAAAGGTACAAAAAATATTGGAGGTATGAAACCTATGATCTCATAGGTAATATACAATATATGGAGATTGAGAATTACACCAAACTTATGATCCCATAAGTGAGATGCCATTGAAGCATAATCAGTGTAGATTACTTGAGCAAAGGGGTTGGAAAAGGAGAGATGGAAGAAGTTGTTGCACTTTCATCAAAGGATTGTAAGTACTCTTCATTTGTTCTCATTAATACATATACATGCTTGGCATGTTTCTTTCAAGTTTATATTTGTTTCACATGAACTTGTCTCCAATAGATAGATATGTATTTGAGATAATCTCAGTAGAATAGGAAGCTCGTTGTATCTTTGTTTGTTCTATAGGACCTATCGAGGAGATCAAGATTGGAGCTCGGCTTGGACTTCACATGGACAAACGGACAGGAGAATGAAAACCCTAGAAGATTTTTCATAGAAAAGGGGTAGCACTCTAGTGTAAAGGGCACTAGAGCATTCCAATGCTCTATGTAAGACCAACAAGGAGTGTTAATGCTCTAATAGCACGGGAAGGGTAGCGCTAGGCTTCAAAAGTTCAGAAAAATGCCCAGAAACTCAAAAAATCAAGCAAACTCGGTCAATCAAATTGAATATGATGAAATCAAGTTGCTAATCAAAGGAATAGTAT
The DNA here is from genome assembly GCA_010110895.2 of Picea sitchensis. NCBI lineage: Eukaryota > Viridiplantae > Streptophyta > Pinopsida > Pinales > Pinaceae > Picea > Picea sitchensis. Next base: position 26,819 of record SNQJ01S0108889.1, read on the forward strand.
GGAGAAGGTCAAATGATGAGAAAAAGTCAAGACAAGACTTAGGAAAGGAAACAAAAAATCAGAGCTCCTCCCCAGTGGTGTCACGATCATGTCTTGAATGCATGCCTTGACCTTCTATTCAAATCCAACCACCTTCATAAATTGAGGGGATTCTTCCCTAATTTGTCTCAACAAACCAAAACTCGCTCAGAAAGGGTAGCGCTCCCCCAAAATGGGGCACAGAGAGTTGTAGCACTCCCCCAAAGAGGCCCAGGGAGCGTTAACACTCTCTAATAGTTCATAGGGGAGATTTGCCTTCCAAATTTGATATTTGAATGGTTTTTTCAGTGGCAAAAGGTTTGTACTCCTTGTTAACTGATTTCTCTTCTTCAAAACTAGTCTTTGAGGTGTCTTAAGTGTCCCTGTGATGTCATTAGAGACACGACATAGGCAAGATGGTAGTATGATGTTTGTGACACTTGCGACACTTGTGGTCAAGATGAAACACTTACAAAACTTGTAATGATGACACTTGAGACACTATTGAAGTGAGTAACTTTGATGTGTAACAAACATTCCCTTCTAATGGATCATCGGTCTCTGCTCTAACCTTTTCTTGATCTGCCTCCATTAAATCTTCTACAAATATTCTCTACTCAATCCTCTCTTATTCCTATCAATGGAAACATAACCATTTTTTGGTTATAAATTATCCTATACTGTCTGACCTAGGTTTCATGTATTTCGGGTTTCCAACAAATCCTCTAAAACTATCGTCCCTCCCAGTAAACTAGAAGGCAATGAAACACACAGAATGCACTACACAGTCTCACCTGAGATATATTTAATGAGTGGCTGCAAGACTCAAGTGTTTACAGTCATGGATTAAGTAAATTTAATATGAGATCTTGACCATTGAACCATTAATAGAACTGGTAAATTCAACCTAATATTAGTTACAACTATGCATTAACTTTAGCAGTTTATTCCCTTAATATTGCAACCATATTCAATAAGCAGTATAATAACTCAACCATTCATTAAGTACAACAAATAACTACTGAAAAGAGAATAAAGATAAGCATGCATTCATCACATTACACAAATATTACCATGTTTCACCCCCTCCTGGGCTACGTCCACAAATATTTGGCTCTTGGCTCTTCTACTATGGTAGTTCTGTATCTACAGCGTCGTGCACTTAGAACTCTTCTCAGATGGGTAACATCTGTATGAGGTGAACTAGATCGCACCAGGCTCCTCAGCCTGTGATCTAATCCTCCAGATCTACCATCTCTCCTCTCCTCTATCTCAACAACTTAAAAAATAGTTCATACAGCAAAATGTAAACCTGAATACTAACTCACTTGGAACAAATCCAAAATCTGTGACTCGTTAGTCTAAAAACACAACAATTGTCTATCTCTATAATACCTCAGTATCGGTATTTATACATCTCTGGCTCTTCAGTCATTACATTATATTACCAAAACCCTAACCCTATTGACGTTAGGTCTTCCTCTCATGTGCGTGTGTTGTTCTTCCTTCCACTTGTCGCTTTCCTTGTGCATGCTTTCTTGCATGCGCACGTGTTGTGTTTCCTTCAGTTGTTGCTTCACTCTTTGCACGCTTTCTTTCCCCACGATCATCCTTATTTCTACTTTGGTCTACTTCCAACAAGTTTCAACCCTCTAGGGAAATCTTATCATGAATATACCATATATGAAATCCACTTATAGCAGTTGTAAAACAATAGTCTAATATGCCCTTATATTCTTCAATTACAATGTCAAATCACTTAATAATTCACCCTTGACTTATGTCGAATTATCAAGACATACAAAGATAAAAATTATCAACCATGAAGAATATATAAATATATATATAAGGGGGTCCCATACACTAATTTGGTGTTTGTCTTGGTCGTGACCCTAAAAATAGATTATTATTATTGTATGGATGAAAATCAAATCTACAATTTATACAAGTATTGGACAGTTGGAAAGTTCATGAATATGCATAAAGATGAAGTTCATAAACATACCATAACCTTATCACAAGGCTAGTAAAATATTGTATATCTCCAAAACCATATCTATGAAAACCAAGAAAACCCTAGCTCAAACAAGGAGATCCAACATCCATGAATCACTCAATCATGTCTTCCAAGGTAAGACATCTACTCTTCACCAAGTATATATTAGGGTTTCATCTCAACACCCTAATATACAAATATCTACGGCATTAAAACCCAACCCTAGTCTTCAAGATAATCTAAGAATCTCAAGAAACCCTGGCGAATACGAGAGAGAGAGAGAGAGATTAAATACAAAATAAGAGACAAGATAGATAGAGAGAGGAGAAGCGATGCACTCCCTTTATCACATATCTACACAAGAATGAGAAAGAATGATTATTGAATGAAGGAATCTCTCCTTACTCTATATATATATGAGAGGCAAGGGAGGAAAACAATACATATGTGGGTCAATTCCCTTACAATCAACCTACAATAATCACATGTAGGTTCACATATGTGAAGCACTACACTCCAAGGGTACACATGTTAATCTCCAAGGTGATGTCATCCACAATAAAGGCTCTAAATGCAAGGACACTCCACTAGGTGTGTATAATGATCCTCACAAGCCTCCAAATATTCCATAAATCCTTTTAATCCATGTACTCCATTGGATCCACTCTTATTGCATGAACATTTTCCCAACCCGAACATCCTTGAGTCATCTCGAAGACTCTGTATAGAAATCCAAACTACCCTATGTTGTCTAGGGAATAATTCCCTCCTCCAAGTTACAAAAACATCCTCCTCCTAAGTTGGGATTTCTTAAATAAAGAAACCATCTCCATTTGGCCATCATGCACTAGAACGTCACCCAAGATGTCGAGCAATCTCCAATTCCCTAGGGAAGAATTCCAAAAAAGCACCCAATTGAGGTAAAGAAAACATTGAGTAAGCCATCTCCAATTTCCAATTCCATCACATACCATGTGTCATATGAAAATACATAATGGACCATATAGGTGCTAAACATACACCATGTACCCTAGATATCATGAAGCACCCCCAAACATGGTGTAAACACTTTCAGAGTAACTCAAAAGATACCATTGAGTCCTTCCCAAATGATCTGGATTATTTTCGGCACGAAATGAGAGTGGAGATATAATAAGGAAATGCACAGAGATATCGAAGATATTCAATAATGTAGCATAAATGTGTCATATATGCAACCAAAAATATAGATATACAGTAATACATGATTTCTATTAATGAAAGAAATGTACAGACACTGTAAAAATATAGAGTGAAAGACTCGCTAGAATGGTGGCATCTTATCTCTGAGAAGAGATGTGACGGCTACTCGCATTCGCAATAAGATGGTTACAATGAGGCTCTGAAGGAATTTTTACAATAATAAAGAATGAAAAAAACCCTATACATCCAAAAACCTAACCCTAGGAGATGAAGCGCCAAAAGTCATGTGGGCCCCGTTTGGGTAAGTTAGTACATCAACTTCCCGGGGTCGTAACTTTTGCATACGATCTTCATTTTAGGCGTGTGATAGCCCATTGGAAAGGTATCATCGAGGAGATTCATTTTTTTATACCAATCATGCCTTTGGATATCATTGAGGAGATTGATCCCAAAAAACCTTCATTTAGGCCCTTAAAATGGCCCCGAAAGTTAAAACTGCTAAAAATAGTAAATCGCCAAAATTGCCAAAAAACTATTTTGAGCCAGTTGGAAAAGGTGGGAAGCCACTGATATCCACCTGAATCAATCCTCCCTCCTTAGGAAGAAATTGTCTCCATTGCATTGAGTTCCTGGGGGAGAGGGAAAAGCATTTGCTGACTCTGCATCTTGGTGAGTTGCTTGCCTTGTTGGAGACATCGCGTTGCTTAGTTTGTGGAAGTCTATCATGAACCTGTTGAGGATGAGGTTGTTCAACAAGTTGAGCTACATGAGAGGATAGTGTGTAGAAGGAATCTTTTTACTTTTCTGCAACCTTGTCGGCCTGCTTCTATTGGATATAAGGTGCTTGGGGCGAGGTTGTAGTGGTTGCAGTGTCCTTTTGTTCCCCTTTTGAACAGACTGTGAAGAAGCTAAATTTTGAAATATGAGATACTACCT
>SNQJ01S0108889.1:31000-46144 GCA_010110895.2 Picea sitchensis
CTCTGGTATTCTGTAGAGATGACCCCCCAAAGTAACAATGACACTACGGGGTCGAGACTCATAAACAACATGGCGTCTCCACATATATGGTTGGCCCAAGAGGACATCACAGACATTCAATAAGGCAACATCACATAATACCTCATCCTTGAAGGGTTGGATGCCATATGATAATCGACATTGTTGGTTGACATGGAGATCTCGTCCTTCGCGAAGCCATCCGATGTTGTATGGATGCGGGTGTGGTGTTGTCGACAATCCCAACTGCTAGACAACCTCTGCTGAGATGAGGTTCTTTCGGCTTCCGTTATCAAAAATAAAATGCAGTTGGGTCCCCTTCACCCACATTTGTGAATGAAAAAGGTACTCCCCCTCTTCCGGATCTGTTGGTTCTTCTGGTTGAATTGTTGCGGTCGCGACAATAGCAGTGGGGTCTGCGTCAATGATCTTTCCTTTACCAGTATTTTCAAAATCAGATTCTGAATCAGGGTTCGGCTCCTTGTCTTTGATCTTGGCCACCAATGAATGTTTTGAGTGATATTCATCGATGTTGTGCCAGGGTCTTTTGTGGAAATCGCACCATTTTTCAGTGTCCTTCTTTGTCTTCCCGTGACCCTTCTTTTCCTGTGTCTTGGACTGGTTTTCAGGAGACTGTTTGTTAGGGTCATCTTTGTCATACTTTGGTTGTTGTGGATTTGCAGACCCGAACTCTCGTTTGTTCTGGTACTTGAATTTTTGTTCAATTTTAACAGCATATCGATAAGCAACATCGAGTAATGAGATGTCCAGAAAATCCATTTCAGTCTGGATGTATCTGTGTAGAGCCCCATGGTATTTCAGAACCAAATGTCGCTCGGAGTCTTTGATACCCATATTGGTGCGCAGGGTATGGAAGGTATTGGTGAACTCCAGAACTGTTTGGCCCCTCTCTTGCCGCAGTGTGTTCCATCTCATGTACTGGTCCTCATAGTTGCCAACAAGGTAATAGTGTTCTTTTACCGCATCCAAAAAAAAATCCCAAGTGGGATCGGCCCCATATATTCCAGACTCCTCTGTGGAACTTTTCTCCCAGTAAGTTTCCCACCAATGTTTGACATGAGGGAGAGCTTTAAGGAGTGCGAAGGTGATCTTTTCTTTGTTGGAAAAAATTGTGAACAGGGAAATAACCTTCTAGCAAAGTTAACCATTTTTCTAGGGCTTCTGCATCTATCTGTCCTTCAAATACAGGAATATCAAAATTAATTTGTACCTTGAAAGGAAAGGTGCCTCCAAAGTGGCCTATTGATGAAGATGTGCCTGATGCTATCAGCAGGTGTTGAAGGATGTGGGAAAAATTCTCCATCATTTCGTCCCTCTATCGCGTGAGAGCTTGCTCAAGCAATAGATTGATAGGATCGTCTGCTTTGTTGTTTTTATTTTCTTCTGCCATCGAGGGTTTCTTGGGTGTGCGAGAGTGATTGTATTCAAGAGAGACAAGCTCAAGACCCAAATTTCTATACTCGGACCTTGTCGGGGACATGCATTGAAAAAACTATCAAGAGCAGCCTACTCTGATACCACTAATCCAGATTATTTTCGGCACGAAATGAGAGCGGAGATATAATAAAGAAATGCACAGAGATATCGTAGATATTCAACAATGTAGCAGAAATGTGTCAGAGATGCAACCAGAAATATAGATATACAATAATACACGATTTCTATTAATGAAATAAATGTATAGAGACTGTAAAAATACAAAGTGAAAGACTCGCTAGAATGGTGGCAGCTTATCTCTAAGAAGATATGTGATGGCTACTCGCATTCGCAAGAAGATGGAAACAATCACTCAAATCCGCAGATCTAATAATTTCTCACCAGATTTCGAGCAAATGTCCCTGGAAAATATCGCCGGAAAAAGGCCATTTCATAGAACGTTTAGACTACGGCTTTAACTAGTATGTGAAATATGTTTCTCAAGAGCCATCATATGTGAAGTATGTGAAATATGTTTCTGAAAAGGAAAATATCAATTGGACATTTAACTAATATATGAAATATGTTTATCAAAAGTCATCCTAAAATATGTAAGTTTTTTTTAAAATTGTATGTGTATGTTATATTCAAATTAATATAAAATAATAATTAAATAAATATTTTTTTTTGTTTGTTAGTTAGTTTGTGATTTGTGGGACTAGTCTACAATTTAAGAAATCATGATCTAGGGGTTTCCAAGCCATCAAAATCATTTGGGGATCGCACTCGGCCTGGGCCACACCAACCCTTAGTATGGATGGCTTTTTAGGTGTCTCCTTCCAACTAGCCGAGTTTTGAACCTAGGTCGCTATACAAAACGAGGCCCATAAAAACGAATCGCGCTAACGGAATTTAACTAAATAAATAAATTATTGCTAATAAGGATAAATCAATATTTGAAATATTTCCTTTTATATAAGGTAGTTATATATATTCCCCGAATGGGGTGCCAAGTGGTGGGGCCTTGGATGCACAAGTGGTAGGCTAGGCCGCCACCTAGCCTAGCAAAGAGGTACCATCTGTTGGGGAAGTGGAAGGTAGGACACACGCATCATAGGATAGTTTTCGAAGGTGATGGGGAGAGCACAATACTTGTACTCTCAAAAATTGAGTTAATGTAGAGGGTGATTGAGCAAGTTCAATGGTACAGTGATGTGAAGGGTGCAATATTGGCGATGCAAGGAGAATTGAAGGAAGATAGGTTGGCTATGAAATGGAAACACCAATTGATTATTACTGGAGATGCGAGTGATCCTGCAATTATGGCTAGAGAGGAGGTGAAATGAGTTTATATCCAGGTGATTTGGGTAGGGATGAAGATTAGTTTGAGAACCTGCATGAGGTATTCATGGCGATGTTGAGATAGGTTTATATGGTTAAATGGCATGATTATCCCATGGAATCAATTCCCTCTGACCCTGTTTCGTGTGTTTTCAAAGGGTGGCAGTTATTCTTGTGCCATAAGCCTGTGGCCATTAATAGATAAGAAAGGACTTGTCTTTTTATCCAAGTATGGAAATATTAGAGGAGTGTGTAGTCGAAGGACTATAGGAGGAGAGCAATTGGGAGTTGACGCATTGATATAGATTTATCCCTAGGATTGTGGGTGTGCTTCTATCTTGTTCAAGAGATGGGGAAAACTACAAGTAAAGGATGGAAGGCTCAAAATGGAAAGGATAAGGGGAAATTTGAGGGAGCATCATCATCCAAGAAAATAGCTTTCACCATAGTCGAGTGATCTGGGATCTTTTCATCGTGACTTATAAAGAATTGTATTAAATGAGCATAAATTAAAGTGCAACATTAAAGAAGGGAAAACTTAGAAATGAAGAGACATAAGCATCAGATATGAACACAAAAAATTGATAACGGAGTTCGTCCCTAGTGGACTACGTCTCCAGGTCCTGCTCTCAAATGGGTAGGCTCTTTTATTAACTTAGCAAAAGAATTTGGTAGATGCATGAATATACCTCATGCTGAAATCAAGTTGCAGAAATAATGCTCATCTCAGAAAACAAACATCACCATTGGATTCGTGGCATCAAATTACCTAAAAGTGATTGTCTCCATGCTCCAATATGACTCTGGCACTCCTAGGCCCAAGAGAAATTCTGTCTCAGTTTTCGTGCCCTCTGTCCCTCCAATTATGACAACATTCGTCTCGAAATCTGTGTTGTGGATTGTATAGTACGGTCATGCGCCTCCTCCTCATCTCTGGATGAATATGAATTTTTAAATAATGAAGGTGGTGGATGTACCAAGCCACATCCCTTGGCATGTTGGTAAGGGCGGAGTTCTAAAGGCATTGTACTAGCCGGAGGTTCCGGGGTCAAACCCGCTAGACTCTGTTTTTTGTGGTGGTTAATATATATATCTATATGTGTGTGTGTGTGTGTGTGTGTGTGTGTGTGTGTGTGTGTGTGTGTGCATTGTTTGAACTCTCGCTATATTTAGCGGCCCGCTAGAAGCTCTACCAACGACTATACAGATTTGGTGTGGTCCTCCAGATTTGGTGGACCTGCCATTTCTTTTTTTTAAAACAAAAATCGTTTGCGGGCCAACATTCGACATTCTCGGGATGCCACATGTCACCCCATGATTGGGCCATGTGGCACCTAGTGATACACCTACTTGTATGTTGACATGGCTCACCCTGTCATTGTCATACTGACACGTGCCGCTCCCTGGGGTGGTACCACCTGGCGTCTCCTGGGGGTGCCATGTGGCACTTTTCTATTGGTCCATATGGACCCCTAAAAAGTCCACCAATGGGTGACACATGGCAGCATGTGGTGCTTCCATGTGGCATGCTGATGTCAACATCCCGTATGATGATGTCACCCTATTGGCCCTTAGTTATGGAAGTAAGCAAAGATTAAGGAAGAAGAGAGAAGTACAAACTGTGCGGAAGGAACATTAACCGAGAATGGGTCGAAGTGGTCAAAGAAGCAGAAAAGAAGGAGTGAAGTAAGAGAAAGCTAGTCATTGAAAGAGAATATCAAGGAAGACAGATCAGCAAAGAAGATGGATCATGGACAACTCAGCAAGCAGAAAAATCCACCAACAAATGCTTTGAGCACCTCACGAAAAAGAAGGAAGAACAAGCTGGTGAAGCCCTTAAGATATGGGTCAAGTTGACCTAGGTTTTAGGCACCTAGGATTTTGGATCTAGGGTTTTGACACCTAGACTTTTGCTATGTAATGTATAAAAAAAGGTCTAGAAGACATGGGAGGGTTCGTTCGAAGTTGGATTTTGTTGTTGTTGTTGATTGATTATTGTTGTTGCATAAGAGAAGTATTGGGTTGTGAGAGCATTCTTGTATTGTAATATCTTTATCTAGGTGCGAAGATCAACCCTTCAGCTGGGTGTGCAGGGAGGGGCAAGAAGAATAGAAAGAGAGAGAGATCTGCAAGCTAAGTGCACAGATAGAATTGTATTTTTTTATATAATATATCAAGAAACGCAATTCTGTGGATGTAGCCCTAGGCATAGGGTGAACCACATATATCTTGTTGTTATGTGTGATTGATGTTGTTCTTTGTTATTTGATATACTTGTATTGCATTGTTGTGTTAGATCAGAGATATAACTTGTGAATTAAGCTTAAGTGTGGTAAAGAATCTCTAGGTCGATGTGCATTTTTTCTTTGGATCCACTTTGCATTTCCTTTGTTTGTAGACACATGTGTCATGCAACCCCCTATTGCTACTTTGGGTGAGATTGCATCTGCTCCGCAGGTGTTGCCGAAAGGGCCAGTAGTTAGGGCTTGTTGGGGCACTGCTAGAGTTGAACCCTGGGTCTGCCCCTATGCCAATAAATGGTTATGTTGTCGAGACCAAGATCTTCTTGAGGGAATGTCAAGGTGGTTCCCATCGAAGACAGAAATTCAGAAGTGGATAGAAGAACAAGAGAAGTACTTTGTTTAAGCTCAGAACAAGAACCCTAGCATTAGTATAGAGGATTGGTTGGGAAGGTATATCTTTACTGATATACACGAGATTTTCTTTGGAGGAGTTCATAAGGATCTATATGAGTGGTTAGCCATATTAGCATATACCCAATTTGAAATCAGATCTAGACCATCTATGGTTTGGACGTCGGCGTTGATCAAGAAGGTCAAGAGAGTTGATAAAGTTGTGTCAAGAGCAGTAAATCACTAGTTTGATAACACTATTGGAGGGTACATTACTCAGTTTTCTATTGACAAGGTAGAGTCATATATCCAAGCAGAGAGATATTTCTTTAAGGGACCTAGAGGAAAATTTTTACACTTTTTGAAGTTGAAGATCAAGATGTTATTGCATGAGAAGAACATCTTGAAGATACAGTAATCGGTCGGATAAAAATATAATGTTCAAGAACTCAGACAGTGACAACAACACAGAGGTTGGACACACGTGAAGTGGGAGATCATTCAGAGAGGTCCCTCTAGTGAACCTGTTTGAGCAGAATCATGAACCACTAGCACAGGATGAAGGGTTCTACAATGCAGAGGAAGAAGAGCTATTGAATGAGGAATATTCAGAGTCCGCTAGGGAAAAGGAGAGGAAGACTGAAGAACCTCTCCGAGAAGAATTAGTAACTTCAGGGACTGTGCCTACCATCGAAGTAAGTAATACTTCTCCTCCTATTGTTTTAGCAGCATTAAGTAACCAGAGTAGTCAGAGTTATCAAACCACTCAGAGCACTGTTACCAGTAGTTCATTACATACTCAGTCAAGAAACCTAGGAAGATCTATGGCTCATGAAATGAGATTACCTATCTTTAGAGGAGATGGATATGAAGATTCTGATCATCACTAGTTCTTATGCGAAGTTGTATGGATTATTAAGCAAGTCAATGATGAAGTTGTTAAGAGAGATCAATTTAGTACTACCTTGAGAGACCACGCACTGAGTTGGTACATGAAGTTTGTTAAAGGAACTGTACAACCTAAACCACTGAACGATATCAAGACTGTGTTGAGTGCAGAATTCAAGAAACCCAATTTAGAGTCCCAGTGCATTACAGAACTAAAAGAAATCAAGAAGAGAGTAGTTGAACCTGTTTGGGAGTTTGATCAGAGGTTTAAGACCTTGACAAGCCAATTGAGTTTTAAGATTTCAGACAAGCAGAATAAGGAATGGTTCATTGTTGCCCTCTTACCACACATCAAAGTTCCTCTGATGCAACAGAAGGTTGCTTCATAGGCTGAGGCACTGGATATTTCCATGAAACTAGAATCAGCCCCTATGGGAGAATCCAGCTCAAGTATGAGTCAAATTTTGAGTCAGCTAACTAGCTTATCTCTGTAGGTAGAAGATATGAAGAAAGAAAAGGGAAAAGATAAAAGAGAATACATCTGGTGTATAATATGTAAATCAAAGGGCCATGACAAGGAGCACTGCCCCTTATTTAATGAGTACTTGGCCTCTGGAGCTTCGAGCCCTTTGAAGCAGGTTACTCTACCCTGGTGCGAGGTATGTAGAAATAGACATTGCCCTGGTGAATGTTATTACATGCAAAAATATGTCTAGACCCCTACCAATCTTTACTGCACATTCTGTAAATCTGTGGGGCATGATGAGAAGGATTGATGTCAAGGGACATGTATAGAATTCAAGGAGAGATGCAACAGGAGGGAAATTCTATGCATTTTAATTCCCGAGAAAGAGGAAACTTCAACCCTCATGGTGGATTCAAAGGAAGAGGACGAGGAGGAGGCATCGGTCGAGGTCGAGGTCAGATCATTTTTTATAACTACTCCCAACCAGGTCACTTGGCAAGGGACTGTCAGAACCCTTGTACCACTTGTAGCTACTGCAACTCATTTGAATGTGTTATTGAAGATTGCCCAGTATTGTTGTCGAAACTTCAAGAAATATGGGGTGGAAACCAACAAGTGCAGCTAATATCAGTGGAACCTCACAAAGAGGATCCCAAATTCATTGTTATCACTAAAGGAGGTGTTGTTACAGTAGAAGATAGGGTGACTCCAGAAACTACTATGGAGGGATCAAGGATCATAAGGGTTGCAGAGAAGACAGGATTGTTTGATCCAAGGAAGGAAAAGCAGACATTCGAAGAGTCAAGAAGAGAATTTGGAAGAGAACAAGCTTCTTCATCTAAGCCACAACAAGAAGTGAGAGAATGTGGAATGCCTCTGGAATTCGATCAGTCTACCTCGCCTGGAGAAGGAAAAGAGGTAAGCAATCTTATGGATTTCTTATATACTTGCATTAATTTGATTAAGGATAAAAAATTTGTGCAAGAACTACAACACTTGATCAGATATTATGAGATAGGAAGGGTAGATCCTCTACTGAATAAAGCAGTGCATCAAGTATCTAGAAAGAGAAGGGAAAAAAAGGAACTACACCTTAATGCTCAGATTGGATACTATGACATAGATTATGTGGTCCTCAACTTGGGACCAGAAGTCAATGTTATGACAAAGCAGACCTGGGCACTGATGGGAAAACCTAAGTTGATTTACTCTCCTATCAGGCTCAGGATGGCTAATCAATAAGAAGTAATCCCCTTTGGAAGAGTGGAACATGTCACGGTGGACATTGATGGGGTAAGGATGTTTGCAGACTTCAAAGTGATTGAGATAGTTGATGATAGTTGTCCTTATCCTGCGTTGTTGTGGAGGTGTGTCAGATTGACCAGGGAGGTTTGTTGGATTGGCACAAAAGTAAGTAATCTTCCCACATTTGATGGTTTAAATCATTTAAAAACATTCTTATTGGAATTTGAATAAATTGTACCAGTATAATAGAGGTTGTTGGCACTAGATAAAGCCTTGAAATCAACACCAACAAGATGGTGGGGAACACACAAGAAGAGAATCGTAGAGTGGGCACAATGTCGCACTTTGATGATAGTGCGATTTTTAGACCAAGTCGAAGGGTGTGAAGTTCGATACAGAGGTCGGAGTTGTCTAAAGGACCATGTGCGGAGTTGTGAGAAGGCCTAGAGAAACATTCCTAAAGAATAATGGGTTCATAATTTCATTAATACCTTGGATACTATGCCTATCAACTGGTATCTTCAAGAAAAATTGTGCCTTACCACTTTAGATTGGTATGATATGACCCAGAACTTTATAGCTATATTTTTATTTGAAATTCAGTACCCCACAGTAAATCAGGCTTTACAAGTTGTAAGACAGAAAATCTTTGAGGAGGCACCTAACCTCCCTTTGGAGAAAGAAGAAGATGAATGGACTGCACCTCTTCATAAATTACAGGGTTGTTACAATATCAATGTTGATGAAGATGGTGATCCTAGGAATGTGAACATCGTAGAAACTGAAGTAAAGAGAGACATAGAAGGGCCACGAATTGAAATACCTTTCATTGGACAGCCAATTAAAATCAAGAAAGTTAATATTGGAATAGAGAAAGCACCTAAATTGGCCAACTTTGGAGATTATTGGGATGATGTCACTATTAATAAGATTACAGAATTATTGCATGAATATCAAGACTTGTTTCCAACCAAGTTCACAGACATGAAGGGAATTAAAGGGCCCATGGGAGAAATGAAGATACCTTTGAAACCAGATGCAAGGCCAGTCAAGTAGAGACCCTACAGACTGAATCCCAAGTATAAGAATAAAGTTCAGATTGAATTAGACAAAATGTTGGAAGCAGGAATCATAGAACTTGTTGAAGAATCAGAATGGATTAACCCTATGGTGGTCCAGGATAAGAAGTCAGGAGAGATCAGAATCTGTATATATTTAAGGAAACTGATTTGTGCATGTTTACATGATCCATTCCCTACATCGTTTACTAATGAAGTGTTAGATAATGTAGGAGGCGGGAAGTTTACTCCTTCACATATGGATTTTCAGGTTATCACCAGATCAGGATTGCTAAGGAAGACAGACATAAGACCACATTTGCAACAGAATGGGGTTCTTTCCAATACACTGTGATGCCTTTCGGATCGAAGAATGCACCAACCATATTTTCCAGGGTGGTGTTCGAAGCATTCAAGGAATTTTTACATAAATTTTTGGAAGCATATTTTGATGATTGGACTGTTTTTAGCTTATCGAAAAATCATATTGAATGTTTGAGACTAATGTTGGATAAGTGCAGGCAATGTCAGATTTCCCTGAACCTGAAGAATTGCATCTTCATTTCACCTTTTGGAGTATTACTGGGACACATTGTATGTAAGCAGGGGTTGTTGGTAGATCCTTCCAAGATTTCCATCATTGTTGATCTACCGCCCCCTACTTTGGTTAGACAGTTGCGCACTGCGCTGGGACATACTGGATACTACAGAAAGTTTATCAAGGGCTATGCACAGATAAAAAATCCCATGGAAAATATTTTAAAGAAAGATCCTCAGTTTCAATGGCCAGAGGAATGCCAGAAGAGCTTTGACACACTAAAGCAAAAAATGGTTACTGCGCCTATTCTGGTTTTCCCAGATTGGAGTAAGGAATTCCATGTTCATGTCGATGCTTCATCTATTGCGTTAGGAGTAGTGTTAGCACAACCAGGATCATGAGATATTGAACACCCACTAGCCTTTTCTAGCAGGAAGCTCTCTACAACTAAGATAAATTACACTACCACCGAAAGAGAAGGATTAGCTATGGTGTATGCACTGCAGAAGTTTTGACACTACTTGTTGGGAGGACATTTTAAGAATTTCATTGATCACTCTCCGTTGAAATACTTAGTCAACAATCCAGTGTTGGGGGGAAGAATATGTGGATGGCTATTGTTATTCCAGGAATATGATTTTGAGATTGTGGTCAAGCCAGGGAGAATGAACAAGGGACCTGACCACTTGTCTAGGTTAGAACATGGAGAGGAACCTACTAGTTTGGAGGATACACTACTAGATGCACAGTTTCTAGGCATTAGAAAATTTGATGATCACTTCTCCAAGATAGTCCAGTTCCTTTCTACAAGAATGACACCCCGCAAGTATACAATTATTCAGAAGAAACAACTGGTAGTTCATGCTGCAGATTTTTCACTTATAGCTGGACAACTATTTAAGATGGGACCAGATGATATTTTGAGGAGATGTATTATGGAGGCAGAAACACCATTGATTCTGGAAGAAGCACATGAAGGCATCATAGGAGGACATTATGCAGGGAAAGAAACAACGCAGAAGGTTCTTAGAGATGGCCTCTAGTGGCCCACGTTACACAAAGATGCTAAGGAATACTACAGAGTCTGCAATGTATGCCAAAGAGTGGGGAAACCTTCTAGAAGAGATGAGATGCCTTTAGCACCTCAACTAACTTTATAGGAATTTAAGAAATGGGCCATTGATTTTGTGGGACCTATAGACCCACCAGGAAAGCGCACAAGAGCCTGATACATCATCACTATGATAGAGTATTTGACCAGATGGGCAGAAGCAATAGCATTTAAGGACTGTAGTGCAACTACAGTTGCGCGATTCATATTTGATGATATCATAACCATTTTTGGATGCCCAAAGATCCTCATGAGTGATCAAGGCACACACTTCATCAACAAAACTATTGAAGCCTTGACTCAGGAATTTGAAGTTCATCATCAGAAGAGTACACCATACCACCCACAAGCGAATGATACAGTCAAAGCTTTCAATAAGATCTTGGAGACAACGCTAATGAAGATTTGCAGTGTGAATAGAGATGATTGGGATTTGAGAGTGCCAACAGTGTTATGGGCTTATCGAACCAATTGAAAAAAGATGACAATGAAGACTCCTTTTAAGTTAGTTTTTAGCATGGAAGCAGTGGTACCTATGGAATACTTTGTTCCCAGCTTAAGAATTGTAGCATTTACAGGTATGGATGACATAGGAATTGTACAAGACAGGCTTGCGCAATTGGTGGAACTAGAGGAAGACAGGTTTATTGCACGATTTCATCAGCAGGTACAAAAAGAACAAGAAAAGGCCTAACATCACAGACATATCAAGAAGAAAGCATTTAAGCAAGGAGATCTAGAATTGGTATATGACAACACATTCATGAAGAATCTAGGGAAGTTTAGGACACATTGGCTTGGGCCATATGAGGTTGCCTATGTTACAGAAGGAGGAGTTGCGCAGTTGAAAACCATGGATGGAGAATGGAAGGAAGGTTTAGTAAATGGGAGTCGGTTGAAATTGTATTATGACAACCAATTGTCTCGCATATCTTAGTAAAAATAAAGGAATAAGGGTCTAGGTACCAAGTGCAGTTGAAAATGGGTACCAGACATAGAAAATACAGTCTGCACACAACAGGGAGGGACAGAGCAGAAAGCACAGGCTACTTTATGCAGTCTGCAATTGAAGTGATACCGAAGATTCAACCCTGTAGTGACTCGGGACAAGTCACAAGTGAGTGTTGGGGGCTTGTTGGCCCTTGGTTATGGAAGTAAGCGAAGATTAAGGAATAAGAGAGAAATACAAACTGTGTGAAAGGCACATTAACCAAGAATGGGTCAAAGTGGTCAAAGAAGCAAAAAAGAAGGAGCGAAGTAAGAGAAAGCTAGTGGTTGGAAGAGAATATCGAGGAAGACAGATCAACAAAGAAGATGGATCGTGGACAACTCAGCAAGAGGAAAAATCCACCAACAGATGCTTTGATCACCTCATGGAAAAGAAGGAAGAATAGGATGGTGAAGCCCTTAAGATACAGGTCAAGTTAACCTAGGGTTTTGGATCTAGGGTTTTGACATCTAGACTTTTTCTATGTAATGTATAAAAAAAGGTCTAGAAGACCTGGGAGGGTTCGTTCGAAGTTGTATTGTGTTGTTGTTGTTGATTGATTATTGTTGTTGCGTAAGAGAAGTATTGGGTTGTGATATCACTCTTGTATTGTAAGATCTTCAGCTGGGTGCAAAGATCAACCCTGCAACTGGGTGCACAAGGAGGGGAGAGAAGAAGAGAAAGAGAGAGATATTTGCAAGCTAAGTGCGCATATAGAACTGTATGTTTTCATATAATATATCAAGAAACATAGTTTTGTGGATGTAGCCCTAGGGAGAGGGTGAACCACGTATATCTTGTTGTTCTATGTGATTGATGTTGTGTTCTTTGCTATCTGATATAATGTTATTGCATTGTTGTGTTAGATCATAGATATAACTTGCGAAGTAAGCTTAAGCGTGGTAAAGAACTCTAGTTTTTTATGTGTTGTTTCTCTGGATCCACTTTTCATTTCCTTTGGTTGTAGACACATGTGTCCTGCAACTCCCTATTTCTACTTCGGGTGAGACTGCATCTGCTCCACAGGTGTTGCCGAAAGGGACAGTAGTTAGGGCTTGTTGGTGCACTACTAGAGTTGAACCCTGGGTCTGCCCCTATGCCAACACACCCTGCCGCATCAATTGATGACATCAGCAGTACGGACAATGATGTGTCCTATGTTGACTAGTCCTATTTGACCACAACTTTGATCGCGAATATCTTTTAAACAGTAACTTCGTTTGATGAGTCGTTTGCATTGTTAGAAATCTTGTGGCGTGCTCTTCACGATCATGTTGTTTTCACCGAGTTTTGGGAACTTTGAATATTTTCCCTTTCTCTATCTGTTGGAGCCATTCTGAGTGTTCTGAGCTACCTTTGTGAGTTCTGAGTTATTCTTAGCCTTCTCTGGATCCTTTTTGGATCACGCCTTCCAACTAAGAGATTTTTGGACTACCAAAATCTTTCATCAATCAACTGGTAAGTGAGGGAAGAGTTCCCTCACTTTGTCCTTTTCAATCCAGTTTGTTTTTTCTTGTATGGGTGCCTTTTAAGCCTACTCGAAGATAATCAATATCACCCATGCATGAAGTCTTCATCCTCCTTTCTAGGATGATATCTTCCTGTAGCTCATCCAAGTACTCAGGTGCAAACTCATCAACTGATGGAATTGAAACTTCCTTATCTTGATCCATGATCATGGGAGGCTCAAAACGTTTCAAGTTCTCAACATTCACAACTGAGTAAATCTGCATATAAGGCGGAAGATCCAGACGAAAAACATTGGTACCGCTTTTCTCTAAGATAGTGAAGGGTCCATAACGAATGGGCTTGAGTTTCTTGCCTTCACCCTTCAACCTCTCCTTGCTAATGTGAATCCATACCCGGTCTCCTACCTGGAACTGATGATCAACCCTGTGCTTGTCGTTCTGATCTTAATATTGTGCTTGAATTTTCTCCAATTGTTCCCTGACTTCCTGGTGTATCTGTTGAATCCTCTGGATGAACTTGCAGGCTCTTTCCTCTGCTGGATTTTCATTTACATAGGCATCTCTCCTGTACATCAAGTCCAAAGGAACCTTTGGTAGGTACCTAAAACATGTCTCAAAAGGTGAACTCTATGAATGTAAATCTTGGTTGTACGCATGTTTTACATAGGGTCTGTTCATCCCATACCTTGGGACGCTTGTTGCAGTAGCCTCAAAGAAAAAGTAACAATGTTTGTTTTACCACCTCTATCTGTCCATCGGCCTGTGGATGGAAAGCAGTTCTCCTCTTTAATTTGGTGTCTATCATTCTCCACAAGCTAGTCCAAAAGTCCCCAAGGAATTGATTATCTCAATCCCAGACGATAGATGTGGGTAATCCAAAGTGAACCCAAACATGCTGAAAGAAGAGATAGCAATCTGCTTAGTAGTGATCTCCTTTTTACAAGGCATCAAGATATACATCTTGTTGAACCTATCCACTACAACATACAAATAATCATGAACCCATTTGGTCATGGGTAAACCCCCTACAAAATCCATGGATATACTTTCCCATGGATGGGATGGAATAGGAAGTGGTGAGTATAGCCCCAGTTTTCTATTAGTGGGCTTACAAGTAGAACACATCACACACCCCTTTACAAATTTAGTTACAATTGCTTTCATTTGAGGCCAATAACAAAACCTTTGTAAATGAGCCATAGTTTTTCCTACCCAAAAATTCCCAGACACAAGAGAAGTATGAGCCTCTNCAATAGTTATTTACTTGTGCACCAAGGGTTAGCTTCGTATATACTTCTTTAAAATCTTCATCGATGGAATATTGTTCTATATAGCTATCATGAGATAAAGAAGCATTCTTCAAAATAATAGAAGCAACAATAGGATGTCTAGAAAGAATATCAGCTATTGTGTTACTTGTACCCTTCTTATACTTGATTACCAAGTGAAACTGTTGTAGAAAATCCATCCACATGTAGTGTTGAGATTTTTGCAATTTGGTTTGTTCTTGAATATACTGTAAGGGTTGGTGATATGTATGTATAATGGTTTCCTTCCCTAACAAGTAGTGCTTCCATTTATTTACACTATGGACTAATGCATACAACTCTTTATCATATGTAGGATAGTTAACAACAACTTGGTTAAAATTTTCAAAGTGGTAACATATAGGCTTACGATATTGCATTAGTACTGCACCCATGGAATATCCACTGGAATTTGTCTCGATCTCAAAAGGATGTTGAAGATTCAGCAGTGCTAATACTGGTGTGGTACTAATCTTCCCTTTCAAAGTGTCGAAATATTTTTGTTGCTTTACTTCCCACTAAAAAGTGTTCTTCACACTGGTTAAGGCATGCAAAGGAGATGCTATGAAGGAGAAGTTGGGAATGAATCTCCTCCAATATTGGAATGCACCTAAGAAGCTTCAAAATTCGGTTACACTTTTTGGC
>SNQJ01S0108891.1:0-23257 GCA_010110895.2 Picea sitchensis
GGGAACATGTTTTTAGAGATGTTCTTGGTGATTTTGGCATAGGTTATTGGGGTTGTATCAAATTTTATGATGATGATTTATCTGTATTGGTGATAGTATATCAATGACATTGAAAGTGATAGAGACAGAGACAATGATAGAGATAATGAATGCGACAATGACAATGATGATGCATCAATATTAATGACAGTGACAGTGGAAGTGACAAGTTAAGTTTGCATTTATATTTCAGGGAGGAAGGAAGGGGTAAGGAAAGGGGGGTGGAGCATCATTATAGTTGTATATGGAGAATAAAGGGAGTTATATTTTCCTTCAGGTTGGAGCCTGTAAAACAAGGGGTTGGAGCCTTTATCTAGTTGGAGTTGGAGTTGGAGAATTTGGGGAGTTGTACCTTCCTTCAGGTTGAATCCTATTAAGAGGGGATTGGTGTCTCCTTCCAATTGGTGCTGGAGAATTTTGGAATTCGGCTCTTCCTATTAATATAATATTTTGATATATAAGAAATCATTCTATGGTTTTATCCCATTTGGGTTTCCACGTAAAAATATCATATGCATTGTGTATGATGTGATGCATTGTTGAATGGTACTATTGATGGCTATATGTTTATGATATGTTAAATAAAATAATGAGTGAATGGAATTATTGATAAATTAATGTTGTGATTGAAAATGGTAAAAAGTTCTCAATATTGATTCACCCCCCCCCGCCCCTCAGTATTGGTTAATATTCCAACATAATTTATATATTTTGTTGTGTATTATTTTTTTCTGAGATGTATTCAGTTTATAACTTGCATGCTTTTTGTTAAAGTTGTGCATGGAATGTTATTCATATATTGTATAGTTTAGCATGCTTCTTGATTATTGCATGTGCTAGCATAATGTTTCTTGAATTTAAAACAATTAGTATCAGAAACTAGAAATCCATCAAGATAGTGAATTATTGAGGTAATTGGATAGTGGGTACGTTACATATCAGTTTCATGGTTGTTGGTAATGGTTACATTACCCCAAAATCCATAGTAAACCTAGGTTGTTGAGGTATATACTCAAAAATGTATTTTTTTTAAGGATGAAATGACTGCTTCCAAAATAGTGAAGAGAAGACTCTTTCCCATCCTCTTTTTTTGTTATTTGATTTTTTTTTCTTTTCATATTAGAAATCATGAAAAAATGGATTAAATTAGTGTCGTGGAAAATCAAACTAGTTATGAGTGAAAGGAACAGACCTATACCCAATGCAAGGAAACATATGTAGGATATGAACACTCGAGGGAATGTTTCCTCTAGGTATACAAGTGTCAAGTTGCAACAAAAAAGATTGCAAATCTATCAATTGATGAGACTGAATAAAAAAGAGGCTAAGAATTAGCAAGTTGAATATATCGTTAGGTCGAAAAGTGCAATAAGGAAAGAGGAAATGAAGATAAAATTTAACAAAAAAGTATGGGAGTTCCATGGGTAATCGCTAGAAAATAGATTGAAAAGAATATGAGGTTTCAACAAAATGTCATGGAGGGGATAAAAAAGAATCCCAAGCCTATAAAAGTACATTAGAATGGGCATGAAAAGGAAAAACAAGGTTCTATCTAGGATGCCAAAGAAGGGTAGTCTCTACCACAAACAAGACGACACTTATATTCAACAAGAAAAGTTTGTGTCACAAGTGAGTGGGATTTACCCTAAGGAATATGTATAATAGTCATTGAATATTGAATATGAAAGTTGGAAAATGACCTATGATATATTCCAATAAGTGAGAACATTACCTTTGAAGAGTAAAAAAAGTGCACAAAAAGGTCGAAAAACACCTTGGTAAATCATTATTCCTGAAAATTTGCATCATTAAAGGTTGTATACACTTGAAAGTCAGTCCATTAGGCCTAAAAATGATAAAAAGGGTAAAAAATAGCGAAGTGGGTAAAACAATTAGCTTAAATAGTAAAATACAAGGTTTTTACCTTGTCATTTGAAAATTTACCCAAATAGTGATTTTTTGTGCAAAACAACCCTCAAATTTTGTCGAACAATTGTGGGAGATAAAAGAAACGAAATTGAGTGTCAGTTGCACCAGGTAATATGTAAGACGCCTCATCCTTATTTCCATTTTCATTTATTTATATTTCTATGTTTATTAACTTTTATTTATATTTACTAACTTTTACACAAGGGTCATCTTGTACGCACCTTTCTTTGATAGATGGCGTGCATAGGAGACCATGTACACACCATTATATAAACAAACCCATGTATATACATGGTTTTCCTAACTAGAACCTGCGTACAAGTCCATTTTGAGTGAAAAGTTTAAGATTTTAACTATTTTCTTGATCTAAAAATGAAGGATGGTGATTGAGTGGAGAGAAAGAGAGCATGAATGCGTTGATAATCAAGTGATTGATGATTGGGAGACATTGGAAGCTCTCTTGAGATGTGACTTAAAAAAATTCTTTGAAAAAAGTAACATGCGAGCTCTGAAAAGACTGATACAAGTCCTCATCAATTAGTGGGAGCCTAACACTGATGCATTCATGCTAGACGACTAACCTCTAAAGATAGAGGTAGAATATATCTATTTCATAATATGAATTTCTTGCTAAGTTTACATATTCAAACTCAGGAATCAAGGTGGTGGAAAAAGTACAATCGAGGAGTATATTATCACCTAATGTACCCCAGTACAGAAAAACTTGGGAGACAAGTCCCTATCCAAAACATAGAAAGTCTAAGTTTCAAGATAAATCTTATTGACCATTGCCAGAGTATTGAGATCAAGAACATTACATAATGCATATCGATTGTAGATGTAATACATAATGGAATGTTTGATTCCAATAGTATATGATTGGAGCTCCTCATTGTTATAATGTATAAAGACACAACTGATAGAATATAAGCTAGGAAACATGAATAACTTTGATTATGAAACATACTGTGCACTTTCTTCTTCTTTGAGAGTGTGGACTATCGGTATTAGAGTTTTCATGGAGACACACATTCTTAGAGATCCATGTATGATACAATGTGCATGGATCATACATTGGTTGGGGGGAGGGTGCCTACCAAAACCATACGATGATAATTTCTTTTATTGGTGGGGGAAACTGATCATCACCATAGATGATTATCCCTATGAGAGGATAAACTTCAAATAAGATCTAGATATGCCCATTCTACTCGGTGGTTCACTTGATGAAATAGGTAAAACGTTTTAAACTTATTTAATTTTTATGTAGTTTATGTAATATATCTCTCAAGAAGAAAAGGAAAAAAAAAACTCATCATAGGTAATGATTCTGAAAGAAATATATCGAATGTGTAGAAATTTGATTGATGTGATTGGAGGGATTCTCTCCACATATAGGTAGAGGACGTGGTACATACAATGATATACTCATCCACATTGTTGGTTGTTGGCCAAAGACAAGCACCTATGAAAGTTACCAATTGGCCCATGGGTGAATAAATCACCCAAGCAGAAGAAGAAAGGTTCTGAGTGTGATGGATGGCACCTTCTTTGAATTGTATGAATAATGAATAATGAATAATCTTGTGACATACACCAACCAAGAAGAAGCATGATAAAAAAAGTTAAATGAAAAAGAGAATGAAAAACTAATTGTAAATACTACTGATATACAATAATTACAAACAGGAATACACTTGAGCATCAATTCTCAAATGTAGTACCACTTGAGATAGAGCCCATTTATGGGATCTGATAGCACATTACCCTCATAACCCCCTAAATCACAAGCTCCTTTTTGTAGGGAATTCCTCCCAATATAAGGGTCATTCCACACTAGATTAAATTTCTCGCCCCTAGTGCATCTTTGTCTTGTTTATAAACTAAGAAGACATATCCCTCAGAGAATATCCTTGGGAGAACATACTTATCATACTGACTCTTAGCACATTTTTTTTGTACCTCATTCTCCATGGAAATATCACAATATTTCTCATAGAGATGTTCTAAGAAAAAAAGGTGTGCTTATAACTTTGTTTTGTTAGGAAGAAGCTCAATACAAATATTTAGTGTAGGTATTTTACATTCAATCGATAGAACTGCCTCCACCCCGTGTATGAGATGGAAAGGTGAGAATCCCCTAGCAGTATTAATTGAATTTTAGTAGGCCCATAATGTCAGGTAAAGAATCAAATTCCAATTTTATTTTCTTGCATTGGCATTTCAGTGAAGGATGGTCTTGAGAGACTTCTTGACAACCTCTACTTGACCATTCACCTCAGATTATTGAGGAGGAAAATGTTCCTTCTTGAAACCTAATTTTTATGCTATTTTTGAAATTATTTGGTTATATAAGTGACTTCCATGGTCAGTGACAATCACTCTTGGAATTTCGGACCTGGTAATGATCTAATTGGGCATGAAAAGTGTTGCAATCTCATAACCATTTGAAAACATAGGCATGGCCTCCAATCACTTTTCAAAGTAGTTGATGACCATGATAATATAATGATGCCCCCTAGCCAAGGGTGGGTGGAAATACATAAAATCTATCCCCTACTTGATGAAGGGGTCGATGGTCATGAACGCAAATAAAGGATAAGGATGCACCCACATTTTCCTAGAAAATGGTTGAATAGGGTGACACATTTTGACCACCTCAATGAAATCCTTGAATATTATTGGCCAAAAGTATCTGATGTGCATAATTTTTGGGGCTTTTTCCATCCTAGATAGATGACCACCACATGCTTCACTGTGGAAATCATTGACAACACTCTATGCTTCCTCATGATTTAAACAATGACAAAGGATCTAATCAACCCATAGAAGATACATAGTGTCATCGATGATGAGATAATTCTATTCCTACTGGTGAATATGCCATCATTTATCTTGCGAATAATACAAAGAGAACTTAAAAGTTTGGAGATATACTAGGACATCCCCATACCAAGGGTCATTAGAGGAGATAAGGAAGATATGCTTGTTAGGAAATTATTACATGATAATTGTGTTCTCATCCTCCCTTGGAAACTACGACATAAGTTCAGGAAAAACTAACGAATTTTTGGAATTGGAAGAAACAAAGTCCAACTTTAATTCTTGCAAGATGACAATCCATTTATTGTATTTTCCCACAATGATTCATCATATTATGACATTTGGGAATGGGTTGACATCAACGATTACACTAGTCTTACGCAACATAATATATTGTTGAATCTTCTAGGTAGCACGCATGACTGTCAAATCCAACTTCTCGACATGTGAGTAGTTAATTTTAGGACCCATCAGGTTGTGACTGATGTAATAAATGATGTTCTCTTGGAGCGTATCATCCTCCTGAACTAGACCCATACTGACAATAGATTCCACTTCTAGAAGATACAACAAGACATATATTCTATAGTCTGAGGGACTAAGAAAGGGGGAGGAAATAAAGTCCATTTAAGTGCATCAAAATTTTGTCATTGTGAAAACTCATCCCAGATAAAAGGGACCCCATTTTTCAAAGAGAACATGAATCCCTTGACATTGTCAAGATAGTTAGCGATAAACCGATGAAGGAAGTTGTCTTTTCCTCCTAAATTTTGAAGTTGTTGAATATTTTGTGGGGGAGGAAATTGAATTATCACCTCAACCTTTAACGGATAGTCCTTGATACCCTTATTGGAAACAATAAATCCTAATAGATACCCTGATACGACATAAAAGATGTAATTATTATGATTCAATCGAATAAAATAATATTAGCATCTCCCAAACACAATTCGAAGGTGAGCTAGATGATATGCTCTCTTCGACAATATGCTTGAGATCATGAATGGAAAACCACATAGCTTGCTCAAACATAGCTCCAACATTGTTAAGGCTGAAAGACATATTTCGATATGCGAATGTACTCGAAGGACATATAAAATCTATTTTTGGTTAGTCCTTGGGTCAAATATAGATCATGTTATATCTAGATAATCCATCCATAAAAGAAAAGATATTTCTTCCCACAAACTCATTGGGACAAGCTTTATTCATATATTGAAAATCCATGAAAATGTGAATGGTTCCTTACTTCTTATCGATTGGAATGGGATTTAAAAACCATTATTTAAGTAGAAGATAGATGAAACTAGACTTGGGTAGTTTTTGTACATCTTCCCTAATCACTGTCACATTTCCAGGGTTAACTGGTTGTAACTCCTTTCAATCAGGTTTCACATTCTCATACATTCTTATCTCATGTTCGATGATCTAGAATTCTATTTATAGTATTTACTCTAATGAAGAGGAAAATACATCATGGAATTCCTTGAGCAAGGTAATATAAGTGTGGATCTCCTCCGAAGAGAATTCTGCACCAATGAACATTTTTTCTGTGATGCTCAAGCTTCTAGAAATGTCAATAAGAAATATTTCTGATGTATTTTCCATGTTTATGTTAGCATACATGTCATGATTAGCTAATGGGTTCATGGGATGATCAATACATCCACTCAAAGAAAATTGGAACTCTCCCTTCTCAACTCTAATAAGTTTTGGGAAGAAATAAGATCAACGATGTAAGTTGTCCCAGGGATATTTAAGCCTTGCCATTGCCTCAAGGATGGCCTTGTCAGAAGAAAAAAAAATCACAACAATCAAGTGAGTTAGAAGAATTCAGGGCCCATATGGGCTCCATAAAATAATACACTTCTATCCAGGAAGGATTAGGATTGAGATATGCAATAATTTATTGATTCTCTTAGTAAGATATCTTGAAATAATATAGTGACATGGCCATCTCGCCATGCACAAGACCTTCCACAAAATCACACGGAGAGGGTAAAACTAAATGATCCTCTAAATATGATGTTTGAAAATATGTCACTTGATACATGGGGGTCAGATAGATTTATTTTTTATATAAAGATGGAACAACATTAATATATGAAATTGGTATTGATAAGTTGAAATTTTCCATCTAGGAAGGATGCATTGCAACACGAATTATCTCAGATTCCATCAAAGAGTTTCAAACTAATGGGAGTATGGATCCCATAGATTTCGTTGAGTCAGAATGAGTGAATGAAATCTACTCGATCATTATGTTAAGGGGATGCTTGACATCCACGGTGTTAAACTTGATCACTTGTAAGATCAAAGAATCGGTAGCTCCTGTAGTGGACAAAAGCACACTACATTGCAAGGGGAAACTTTGGAGTAGCTTTAGGAATGAAATCACATCAGGTGTCTAACCCAAATCCTCATCAACCGAGTAGTTGGGTGTGACTCTAGAATTGGGGTTGTGTGAAGAATGCTTATACACACATTTAAGTATGTGTTTCATTACGTCCCCAACTAGATTCTCTATATGGAGAGAATTCTAAGGGTCGAGAGTTTCTTTTCATTTTGAATATGACTCGGGGTTACCATAATCATGGGGTCATATTGACATGTATATGTCTAATCAGATGAACGATGTGGTACCTTCTATAGAGGATGCACCTTGTGTTCCCCCTTCCATTCTTGGTACCTTTGTAAGAGCCTACCTCCATATGTTGTCCATGAGGGAACAAGTTAGTCAAGACTGCATGTTGTTGCTGCATCAACAAACGATGGGATTCCTTTATTTTTTGGCACTGATGTGTAGGGTGATATTCCTTAAAAAAATTACATTGAAACTTCACCTTTATCTTCTCTTTATTAAACCCACTAACATTTGAACTAAATTTATTAGCATTTTTACCATTATTTCCACTTACTTATTTATGTTTACCCTTCTTTTTTCCTCTGGGATGCTCGGTACCCTTTATATTATTCGATTGCACATAATTTACATGTGACAATTAGAAAATGGGAAAGGTCCAAGTCATAGCTTGATCGATCACAATTTGATGGATATTCATCTATTTCATCTGGCTCACAACCATATCTTTAGTAGTTCTATTGACATAACCAAGAAAGCCATCAACATGTGGTATAGAATTTGGTTTCTAGGGGTTAGTGCTTGATCAAGATGTGTCTAGTAAAATTTCATATAGGAACACATACTGTGAATATATCAGGTCCAAATATTGGGCCTTAAACATTTTTTCATCGTTGGAGGTTATCCCCAACATAAATAAATCCTTGAAGATATAAGGCAACAAGGAATTTAAGAACCATTATAGGAGGAACTTAGGAGGAATTGTGGCCTTTATCATCCATATTGGGCTCCGCCTTTCCTCGATATGATCTGATATTTTGGTATCTTTGTATTTCCCTACCATCAATAATAAATCATATTTCGACATCATACTGATCTAGAATATGAAAATGGCTTAGGAAGACCAACACAAGATCGTTAAAGTTATGAAAATCCAACCACTACAATTCGATTTACCACTTTATAGAAACTCTTGTAAGAGTGCATTGAAAGAGTTCTAATCAAATGGATTCATTGTTCAACGAATTCAATGAGCACAATAGGTGAAATGTTGTGTCATGGTCTTATGTATCCTCACCATCTTTTCATTTGAACTTAGGAATGTTGGAGGGTAATTTGGTGGGGACTGGAGGCCAATTCGGAAGATGAATTACTAGTGCATTCATATGTTTTGATAAATATGGAAAGTTTGGAGTTTCTAGAAAGGGAAGGCTCACTTGTAGCAATGAATTCCAACTTTTAGAGTTAGGATCCCTAGGTTGGTTGGCAATCGAAAAATAAAATCTTGAGTAAGAATCGAACCTGTCCCTCTTTTCAAGCATTTATACACACCAAAAAATATTCCCTTGGATCAACAATATTTATAATGGGTGCACTAGTGAGAAATTCTTTTAGCAACTAGAAATGGTTTCTACACTTTGGTGTCCATTCAAATTTTATCCCCTTCTTTTGTAAATATGTAATGGGATGAGAAATCTTGGAGAAACCCTCTATGAATCTCCCGTAGTATCCAACAAGCCCCATGAATGACCTTAAATTTGTTATGTTATTAGGTCTTGGCCATATTCTAATATATTCAATATGCTCTAGATCTAGTTATATTCCTTCCTCTGAAATTGTTTTTCCCAAGTAATGGATTTACTTCCAGTAAAAAGAATGCTTTTTCAACTTAGTATATAATTAATGTTATCTTAGAACTTGTAGTAAGAATACACATTTTTTCTCATTTTATTCCTCTGACTTATAATAAATAAGTATGTCATCTAAGAACATAATGAAAAATGTATCCAGGTAATTTCCAAATATACCATTCGTTAAGAAAAAGAAGGTACATGTTTCCTTTTTCAACCAAAATGGCACCACTACAAATTCATAGTGTCCATTCCTAGTTCTGAAAGTTGTCTTGTTGATTTCTTCACCATTTTATTATTACCTGATGGTATCTCTATCTCAATTCTATCTTATAAAATATCAAGTATCCTCCCATATGACCAAAAAGGTCATCAATTTTTGGTAGAGGATATGTATTCCCCACAGTGACTTTGTTCAACTATCAAAAATCAATACATAACCTAAAGGTCCCATCTTTCTTCATTACAAAAAATATTAGTGCTCCCCAAGGTGAGACACATGGTTTTATATACCCCTTCTTACAAAACACTTATAGACACATTTACAACTCATTTAACTATTGTGTTCTCATTCTATATGGATTCTTTGATACTAGGGCTACTCTAGGTATTAAATCAATATAGAAATATATATCTCTCTTTGGTGGTATATCTGGTATTACCCAAATGCATTTTCATATTCTTATAACACTAGAAGTTCATCAATATTTAGATATTTTCTCCTAGATATATCTTCCAGGTGAGCTTCATACAATTCACATCATTTACTGAAGTACCTCCTCAGATGTAAGGTTGGAATATCTATTATAGAAATGAATGTTGGAATTCCTTTCACTATGATCTTATTTCCTTCATCATAAAGACAAGTAAAATTATTGTTATGGAAAATAGAATAGCATGACGCACATCCAACCAATAAATTCCAATGAGGAAATCATATGATACAAGTAGTATGATATTCAGATATGCAATAGAAATGGAACCATTCATATCTATTGGAGAACCTTAAAAAATATCATTAATTTTCCTTTTGATCCCAGTGGATAATTGAACCAACCATGATTTCTCATGTTTACTTTTCGTCACATGAAATATTTCAACCAAATCAGGGGAAATGTAACTATGAATTGATCCTAAATAAATTAAAATGGAAATATGATTATTTGCAATGTTACCTTCTACTTCAATCATGTTTCACTACTGGTATTCCTGTCCATATTCCAAGGTTTAATATATTATTGGAATTTTCCTTCCCACATATTCTACTATGGTTTCTTCTTGTAGGTTGTGCACAGTCCTCATCCTATCTCCCTTATGAGGAGAATCCATGTCAATATGATATCTTTTACATCCCCAACACTTAATTGGTTTCCTTTTCCTTTTTCCTAAGGATTTATCCATCTTGGATTCACTCTAACATGGTTGACCTTGTGCTAATATGTGTTAGAGATATTATTGAATAAATGAGGTTTGAATCTTCACCTCTTTTGATCTATTTTTTCTATACTTTTATCTTACAAGGCTTTTGAAATACTACTCTACCATTTTTCTACTCATATAGGTATTTGTCCTTCTCGACGGGCTCTTCTAATGTCTTAGCTTCATCAAAGTGGATCTTTTATTTGTAAAAATATGGTAGCAGAATGAGGACCTTTGTATCTTCACCTTCTCTTTAATAAAGCCACATATCTTAGCATCTTCAAAAAATGCTTCTCATATTTCTCCATGGTTATGTTTCCCATCTTGAGCTAAAACTTTCTTGCATATTCTTGTCATAGTAGTCATTAGAAACATATTTTTGCTTGAAATATTTATTGAAATACTACCAAGAAATATTCATTGATCTTCTTGACTTGCTTCAATTGATCCCACAACATATAATTATTTCCTTCTAGATGGTACATAACAATCTTCGCTTCTATATTGAATGAGTATCTATGCAAGTAAAAATATCTCCTTATCCCAAGGAACCAGGATTCAACATCCTCTCCCATTTTTTTTAACCATTAAAAATTGGTGGCTTAACCTTCCTAATCTCTTTTTTCAAACTACCCAATTCATGTAATTTTTCTTTCATTCCCAACATGGGACACTTTTGGGCTTCTATTTCATTCTTTGGATGTATACAACTTCTTGATTGAATACATTGGTTAATAATTTTTCCTTTTATGTAGGTTATCACTTATTGAATGCTTGGATGTTCTATAACTATTCCTCCTTCCATGATTTCTACCTTCTTCCTCATGTATTCAAATTGATCCATTCTTTACTTTCCTCCGCGGCTGATTCAAACCCTATAACAACTAAGTGTTTATTTTATTTTGTTCCTCCTAAGATCTTATTAGCTTCTCATTATCAACTTTGTAACTCTACACCTCCATACTCAAACTCCTCATAGTTTCTAACATCTCTAATGTCTCCATTATATCTGTGTTTCCATTAGACTCTATCTCCTCATTACCAAAATTTGTGTTCATGCCTTTAACATCTTCTTCATGATTGTAAGTTCCCTATGCATCTTCCATTTCTCTTGTTCAATGGTGCTCTTCAATTCTAATATTTACTTGTTATAAATGTAACACTAACTTTGCAAGAAGTGTGCATACACATAATACTATTAGATACACTATATTTCCATATTTGTAGCATTTGTTTCAAGTTTTGGAATTGTGCACATTATAATGTTTTTGACAATTAAGGCTACATGTCCCTCTTCTTTGTTTATGAAGAATCTTGAATCACTTATCCATATTATAAGTTCCATATGCATATTCCATGTCTAGTTTTTGGAACTATGGAGTTGAATTGGCTAGTGACTATCATTGATAATTATATTGTCCTCATCACTATGGACCTACTCTCGAAATTTCACTTGGATTTGACTAAGTTTTCATATTTTATGGGCAAAACAACATTTTGGCTCCAAAGTGTTTTTAAAAACATACTTTTATCTTGATGATGTGGCATATTGGATGATGTATCATGAAACATTATTGTTGATGTGACATAGAGGTCTCATGTCTATCCACCCATGTATTCCATGTCATATACATTTCTACCTCACATGCTAAGTCAGGTTCCCATGGCCCCCTTCCTAATTTTCCTTTATTTTATAACTATATTTATCATTATTTAATTGAATTTTGGGCCACATGCACCCCATCATCCTTTTTATTCCACTTGGAATAATCTATAACATGTACCAGATAGGGGGTCCCACACTCTCTTGATGTACTCCACCTAATGCACCATCCTTAGCCTATGTGAGCAGTAGGGGTTCCATCCCTAACATGCATCCATTGGCACACATGTTTCCTTGTGTAGATATCATATCAATTGATGAGATATATTATGAGCTAATAGATTTCCTATGGTTTAATTTTCCCTTATGGTCTCATAACCTATTACACCTATATATCATATATAGGATAGACATCAATGTGAAAAGAATTATGGAAACTTGGGAACCCTTTGCAAAACCACCTCACATGGGCTCATAAACTACTTTCGTATGTTTTCCTACCTTCTACTTGAATACCCATAATCCACATGGAAAATCTCTAATTCCTCCATGTAAACCTTCCTATCCATGTCACCTTTATTATTCCATGTCATTAGTATGGGTCGACGTCATAATTTTAGCATTTTCCAAAAATTCAAAAATATGTATATTTTGTTTTTTATATTCTTTTATTTTTCCTCCACAAGGCCACCATGAAATCATTGGACATAGATTACCGTGTATGGATTAGACCCCATTTATTCTTAATTCCAATGTTGTTGTGTCATTAATCTTTGGATTTCATCATGAATTGTGGATTTTTGGGCCATAAGGAAGCTAGTCTTCCTTATAACCTCATTAATAAAACAAGGGACTATGTACTAGAGTAGAGTTTTTAGTCTATGTTGTGATTATAATAATATTATGTCTACAAAATAAGTAGGTGCCTTCTCTATAAAATGTGATCCTATGAACTAACATAATGGTTGGATTATTTTGACACAAATTCTCTTTTCTCTCATTCCTCTCTTGTTTTAGGTTTAGGGTTCTTGCTATTTGTTGTTGTTTTGTAGATGTTGGTAATCTTTTCTTGTTGATTATCTTAGCGATATATGTATGAGAGATATTGTGAATATTTGTTGTCTCCTCCTCAACAAAATCCATCCCTTTGATCTCTTACCTTTCTAGTGCTCTTCCTCTATGTTTTCACTTGCAGCTGCAACATTTCCTAGATCTTGAACTGTGTACTAGTTTCTAGTGCGCCCTTCCTTATTGTACTCCTATATAGATACTCCAAGGTTTGATTTCAAGCTTGGTTTATGTCTCAAACTTATAGCTACCAAAACGACTCATTCTCATTCCATTGTGCCAGGTTTTAGTTTCCTAACTGAGAAGTGCACCCTCCTCTGGTTTTTACGCCATTGCAGTTGCATTATAGGAACTAGTTTGGGATGATTTTTCAAATGAAAATCTTCACATATTGAAAGGATGTTGAATCTCTCTCAATTTGGGATTAGTTTTTATCATAGCTCTAGATCCAAAGTAGAACCAACAACATAAGCAGGAGAAGCCTCTCAGCCATCCATATCTGGTGTTGAACACAAATGTTTTTTGTTCTTCTCAATATTTGTTTTCATAACTCACACCCTCCTCAGGGTTTTCAGTTTATGGTGGATATACATATATCCCTACCCCATAGTCTCAAATATCTCCACATCATAGGGGATATTCACATATCTATTTCTCCCTATAGCCCACAAATCTCTCCCTCTATCTATCTCCCCTGTTTCCTAGTCATTTCCATTTAACATTACAAAGTACTATAGAAGCTCACATTTCCATGGGTGTTTAGCTCACTTTGTAAGTGAAATATAACACACCTTAAGAATCCATGGCCCCTTAAATATTAATTTCCTTGACAGGCTATCCAATCTCACAACATTGTGACTCTCATCCGAGAGCATAGCACCCCCCCCTCTCTCTCTCTCACCCATATATTATTCAGTGTTTCATGTCAAGATTTACACTCAGTGAATTTGTGCATGAAAATCATGCCTCCCAGGAGAGACCCCTTGTCAATTGACTCATACTCTAATACATCCAATCCATTACTATACCTAGCCTTAGCCCTTAATGATCTAATGAGAATGCAACAACATATTAACCTAGATCCATTCCATATTCAAAATAGGTTCCAACTCCCCAAATTTACAAGGAAAATGAATGAAGAGGTCATAGATTCAGGGATCCACAACATCTCCACATATTTTAGGACTTGCACTGGCTCAACTGAGGAAAGGAAACTCCAAATAACATCTCTCTAGCTAGAAGACCTAGCTCAAACTTGGTGGGACACTTAGCTTGAAAACACCACATTGGTGGTAGATATAGGATCTTCCAATAACACTTTAGAGTCACCTATCAACACATGGAAACAATTTTGTCAGGCTTGGAGAGACCATTTTTATCCGCCCAAGTACCTACAGAATTTGTGGACAGGATGGCTTCAAATCAGGAAATTACCTACACAAAATGTATAAGAATACATTGACTACTTCTGCAAACTTCGACTCCAGCTTCACATATCAGATATAGAAGAGGTATTGATTCTCAAATTTAATTTAGGATTGTTATCTCAATTCTATAGATAAGTAGAGTTGATTGAATGCATGACTTTGGATAAATATTTTAAACGCAATTTGGATATAGAATGAAAGGTGGCTACCCGAGGTCGCACTCCTCAATCCTGACCAACCAAGACTTCAGATCCATCACAATATGCTATAGCTCATAATTCATCTCGCCCTAATAATCCTGTATCACCTCATCCCAACAATCCCAATCCCAATTTCCCATGTTGTTCCTTCCACAAAACTCGACCCCACTCCTTTGCATATTCCCGAGTTTAAAAATCCTTATTGACTAATAAAACACTATTTACAGAGGTCACATCCTCACAAACCATCGATGACACTAAAATTGTTTCTCTGGAAAACCCCACTAAAATTGACCCTTGTAACGACCCATTCGTTACGACTATAAGTGAAGAAAAAGGTGCAATTTTTTTTCTTAAACAGGTAGACAACAAATATTACTGCTAAACAACACATTCGATAGTTAGCACCATTCTCGCAGAACAAGAAACAAGCAACTATGAATCCATGCACTGGCATAAGAGAAATTGGGTGAAACATGCATAAAAAAACAAGGGAAATGACTACGTGCCCGACAAGTACATGACCACACCTACAAAATAAGGGACAACATCCCCATCCTAACACAATGGCCTCAATGGCCAATTACCTAGAACCTTGATGGCGTGCAACTCAACACATGAAGGCATTCGACCCATGTGTTATTACCAAACTTACAATGATCAACAACACTCACATGAAAGGCACAAACTCCGACCAAGTTATCATTCACCTCTATCCAATAGGGTGCACCATGATCCCCTCATCAGGTCTCATGACGTCCCTAGGTGATAGGTGCGGTGATAACCCTAGCGCTACCTAACCTATCTAGGAAAAGGTCTCAAGATAAATCCAATGTGCTAAGGGCTGAAATAACTGACGAAAAGGCTACACGTATGCCCCCAAGCAACGGTTGACAAGATGCAACTGACATCGCTCAACAAATGTGCAAGCTATTAAATGACTCGACAACAACCAAATCCCTAAATCTTAAGCAAGATGTCTAGGCGTGAAGGTTAAACTATTATAATGTTTCTATTGACATAAACATTATCAAGTGTGAACTAATAAAAAACTCAACAAAAACAACACGGTTGTCAACAAAAATATATGTCTATTAAAGTAAGTGAACTACTCAACATTTAAAAGTGATCTTACGCTACTTCCTTACTTGTTCGACAATATTGTCTAAATTAACAAGTCTTTGTATGACTCCAAAGACAACTATTGGGAATGGTTGTCAACAAGAATGTTATTATTCAATAATCAATTGTGGAAATCACTGAAAAAATCAAGAAGAATCGCACTCAAGATGGGTAAGTTCTCAATGGGAAGAGTGTGTGACTTTGTAGTTAAGAGACAAGAAAAAAGGGTTTTATTTTTAGAGTTAGATGGGGTGAAAATACAAGGGGGAATAATGTGCATAGAGATAACATAGTTAAAAGGGATTGTTTGGTGAGTAAGGAGTATTTAAAAGCTAAGGTTCAATGATACAAGTCATTGTCAATTCAATAGAGCAGTCAGACCTGTTATAAAATTGACATGCCCCTTTTTCACTGTCAACCAAGTGACAATAATTAATAAGGTTACTTCCCTAAGAATTGAAACAAAAATAATTATTTTCTATAATAAAAAACGTTGGTCTATAATCTGATTATTAAAAATTACTGTCATCAGAAAAATGGTTGTCATCAATAGGAAAGTTATCATTAAATTGTGTAAGTTATCAACTAAAAACAATGCTATACGAGGGAGTGGCAAACCACCATTAATCATTGTCTCAAAATGAAGATATAAAATCCATGTGCACGGTAACTCAGATATGATTCATTGAGATAAAAACGGTGGCTTATTAATTTTTTTCATAAAAGGGAAACAAAACATTTTTAATTTCTGTAAAATTGCCATGTTTTAAAGGTAATAATTTGTAATCCTTAAAGGGAAAATCTCCAGGAAAAAAGGGTAATGATTGGCAATCTTAAAAGGTGGAATCGTTGTGTAGTAAAGGTAACCATGTGCATTCTATGAAGGGTAAACTAATGATGAAATTAGGGGAACAGTTGCAGTCTTAACACAACCGTAGGCACACTAGAACATCACAAAAGTTTAAACCACCATAAAAATCCAGGGAACGACCGAGTAACGATCGGAGTGGATGGGAAAATTTAAGTGTAAAATTTTTGTTTTGAATTGCTAAGGAAATAGAGTTGGAGGCTAGGTAAACACCCCAAAAAATGAGTGAAAGTTGGAAGGTTCCACTATAAAAGATATGGTAGAAAAAAGAGGGAATTGGGTACCATTGATAGCATGAACTAACTATCGGTTACTTGAAAAAACAAAACACAGGGAAAAATGAAATCGCTGTAGAGATTGCTATGGGGTCGATTAATAATCGTTATGTTGGTAATAAATACTATTTATCTCTCTAACATCATTGTTGTCTAATAATTATTATGTTGAAGGTGTACATGACATCGTTGGCTTACATTGTTGCTAGAATCACGTGTTCGCTCAAATAAAGTCATTATTCGATACCTATACCTGCTATCATATGTTTTAAAATGCAGTCGTTCAGCATGTATTAAAAATGAGCCTGAGAATGAAGTCCTTTCAGCCTGTAAAATAGCAGGAAATATGTATTCCATAATCCATCGCGGTCAATACGATTTAAATTATTTTTAATTTATTTTGAATCTAAATGGTAAGAAATCATGATTTATCCATTCATAATAACGCCCATCAAATGAGTCGATTCTCACTAATAGATAACTCTTTGTTACTGCCATTCAAATTAATGTTATACAAATTATTATAGTTAACTAAATCATTGTTGGTCTATTAAAATTCGAGGCGGTGAATGTTGTTAAAAAAAAAACGCCTCCACTACACACTAAATGCAACCACAAAATCATTGTCCAACGAATAGCAAATAAGGGAAATAAACACAGTCCAAGGTGGTCAAAATGAAGGGTAACATGGTATAATTATAAATGTATGATTGAATGAGTCTATAGGTAAAACATAGAGCAATGAAGGTAATAAAACGTTGTCATTTAAGTGGAAAAAACACAGTCCATATCATTCAAACATAGAGATTAAAAATGCAGAAGATAAAAATTAGGGGATAGGAATGATAACAATGGTGGAATTACTAAACACCAGAAGGCACAATGACTATCAATCAACCAAGAACAATCCACAGGGGTAGATGACTGGGCAACAGACCCTTTGCTCATCATCCATGCACAGAAAAGAAGGGCATTAGAATATATAGGTCATTGTGCACCGAAGTGACGACCGTCGATTTGGCTCCTAGCCGATTTCTTAGGTGTGGACTAACAAACTAGGGATGAGGACGAAGACAAGGGATTAAATCTTCATAAAAATCAATTAAAACCAATAGGACAGTCACAACATCAAGGATTGAATGCTAAGGGAATCAAGTCAAGTAGAGAGCTTAAGGCTAAGGGAAAAATTAGATTCTCAATTAAAATGCTAAGTCAACCCTTCTTTACACAGTTAAGAGTACAGAATTGAAAGCGTAAGTTCAATAATAATATACCATGCTGAATAAAAGTAAGCGTAATGTAGCCCAAGATGTCTTCTTTGAGTCGGTATCTTGTGCGCTCCATGCAACTCCTTCTTTCCAACATCTGAGACTTCATTGGTACCTCCCAGCCAATGCTAGGGGTACTCTTCTTCCCCCTTATCCCCCCGAGCTACAAAGGGGCCACGCACACAAAACCAGAGGATGGCTAGCTCCCATCTCACCTCATAAGGCCAATCTACCACTTCTCACCGAGATGGGTATCCCAACTCCCATAAGCTAAGTCAGTCAAAGCTAAAATTCAGTAGCGTAACATTACGCATAACAGAAGAGATCCATCCTCCTCCTTTTCTCTCCTTTATATAGAGTTTCTAAGTCATTTTCTTTCCCAAATTCCCATTTAATTTAATTCCCAATAATTTGATTCAGAAAAATCCTCCCTGTACATGTGTCACCCATCCCCTTCATTACACTAGAAATTAATTTCATTAATTAATTCATTACTCCTATTTTCCTCACCCACCTAAAAGCATTCCTATAATCGCTCATAGGTGTCCCCATATTCCCTCACACCATTTAATGACTTACCCCCTTACTAATTTACTAGTTGGGTTCAATTTAGAAAGTTCTTAAAGGCAAGATTCCTTGCCAAGTTAGTGATTCTTCTTTTTCCGTATGTTTCCCTTTTTCTCTTTGAGTTTCTAAGTCATTTTCTTTCCCAAATTCCCATTTAATTTAATTCCCAATAATTTGATTCAGAAAAATCCTCCCTGTACATGTGTCACCCATCCCCTTCATTGCACTAGAAATGAATTTCATTAATTAATTCATTACTCCTATATTCCTCACCCACCTAAAAGCATTCCTAGAATCGCTCCTAGGTGTCCCCATATTCCATCACACCATTTAATGACTTACCCCCTTACTAATTTACTAGTTGGGTTCAATTTAGAAAGTTCTTAAAGGCAAGATTCCTTTCCAAGTTAGTGATTCTTCTTTTTCCGTATGTTTCCCTTTTTCTCTTTATGTTTCCCCCTTTTTCCCTTAGTTTCCTAAATCTTTTAAATTTCCCTCTTTCCCTTTTTTTCTAAAACTCAAATTAGTAAGTGTATACTTTACGCTTTTTTTTCCCCTTTTTCATTTTAGTAAAAATTTTAATTGACACATGTGTGTACAAACAATTATTTCCATTTTGAAATTTTAAATCCCTCGATAATTTGATTTTAATAATTTAATTGAGTTTTGTACCCCCTTTTTGTCACAGTTTAATGATGATTATTACTATAATTATTTATTTATTTTCATTTTTATTTTATTTTCTTTCCACACGTCTCACTTAGACCTAGATTTTATATTCCTACGCTAGGCGAAATTTTATTAGGGAAAATGTTTTTAATCTTTCTTATCACATTATTCATTCTAAGGCCATCTAGGTTTATTCACTTATTAGTTAACAACGCGA
Source organism: Picea sitchensis (assembly GCA_010110895.2). Classification (NCBI taxonomy): domain Eukaryota; kingdom Viridiplantae; phylum Streptophyta; class Pinopsida; order Pinales; family Pinaceae; genus Picea; species Picea sitchensis. Next base: position 19,707 of record SNQJ01S0108891.1, read on the forward strand.
CATGCCCTTCATGATGCACCAGGTTCTCCAAGGGTGTCACTCACCTCATTGTGTTTCCCTTGCGTGTTGTGCCCTTTAGGACGCACTATGTACTCCAAGGGTGCCACTCAGCTTTTGACTGACTTGGTAGACATAAAAAACCCCTGGAGTCAATACTTTGTTAGGTGATCTTGTGGGAGACTAAGGGCCTCTAAGGAATAAGTCCCCTCCCTTATTGCATGCCCCTTAGAATCATCGTGAGCGACTGTTGTAGTCATCCCTCACAACATTGTGGGTCTTCTCTAACTAGGTGATCGTTAACCTGCAGTTCTAGCCACGGCGGGAGTGCTAGTAGGTTGTGGCAGCGATGTTTTCCACACCTCTCCCTCAACGTCTCTGGTTATTGTGAGTGACCCCTCTACTCCACATGTGAGTCTGGTGGGCAAGCTATTGTCAGCCTACATCATCAATGAATCATGTCAGAAATAATATCCATAATCATATCATCTAATTAGATGCACAAATGTCATATATAAAACAATCAAACCCCAATATTCCACTCCCCGACTCGATTGACCAAGGGTTTCATCGATGCCTCTGCATCATCGAGGTCCAAAATCTTTCACACTCAGGAGAACCAAGTCAATAGCACTTGTCTATGTAATTACCAAAAAATAACATGTCATCAATACATAACGCCTCATAATCATAATCAAATGCCCAAAAGTATAATAATTTGTATAGCTTGCAAGAAAGTGTTCTCAAAGAATAAGTTCACTCAGTGCGCACAAGAGAAGGATGTTACATACACCCCCTCTTGGTCTAAACTTTGTCCTAAAGTTTCACAGTATATAAGTGTCGAAATAATGTGTATCAAAGTATCATAAGTCTATCTATCAAACAAAAATGGAAATTGTTGGCACATATCATATGCATCCTCCTAGGTCACCGAGTGCGGACTATAGTTGTCCCACTGGACCCTGACATGATCTATTATTCAACGTCGTAATTTTCGAATGAGATGATCCAAGATGCGGATCATCTCAGGCGTGATTTCCCCCTCATCCGATACCTGCAAGGAACTCATGTCAATAACATGCATAGGATCACTAATATAATGTCTCAAAACAGATATGTGGAAAACATCATGCATACGCCTCAAAGAATCATGCAAGACTAGTCGATAGGCCATGGGCCTCTTCCTCTCCACAATCCCGAAAGGTCCCATGAAACTAGGAGAGAGTTTATATCCCTTCCAAACTTGATCAAACTCTTATGTGATTTCACCCACAAGAATACTTGATCGTCAACTTCATAACTATGGTCAACACGGTGCACATCAACATAACTCTTTTTTTGATCCTGCGCTTCTTTGATCCTTTGTCTTGTTGTTTCCATTTGATATTTCATTTCTTGGATCACTTCTGGTCCCACTAGGACCCTATCCTCAAGCTGATCCCAACTCAAAGGTGTCTGACATGGTTGCCCATAAAGAAACTCGAAAGGTTCCATATTAATGGTGCTTTGGTACCTTTTGTTATAAGTAAATTCTACCAGTGGCAAGAATTCTTCCCAATTCATTTTTTGGTCCATCGCGTACATGCGCAACATGTCCTCCAAGTTTTGGTTCATTCGTTCGGTCTTCTTGTCAATATCCAGGTGATACGTAGTACTAAAGATAACTTGGGTTCCCAAGGACTCTTGGAAAATAGTCCAAAATTGTCCAGTAAACACTGATCCTTGATCGGATATAATCCTCTTAGGCACACCATGCAGACTTAAAATCTCACTGATGAAAACTCTATCTATGTCAGGTGCCTGATACATTGTACGCACTGGAATAAAATGAGCACTCTTTGTCAGAGTGTCAACTACCACAAAAATCTGGTCGTGTCTCCTTACTGTGAGTGGAAATCCAACAATGAAATCCATCGAAATGACGTCCCATTTCGATTCCAGAATAGCGTGTGGCTATAGTAATCCTATTGGATGTTTATGTTTCGCCTTACCTGCTGACATTCTAGAAATCTTGCCACATAGTTAACTATGTTTTCCTTCATTCCTTTCCATAAGAATAAGGGATTAAAGTCTACCCTCATCTTTGTTACTCCTGGGTGATCCATGTACACTTCTTTGTGAGCCTCGTTTAGGATCAAACTCCTCAACTCATCGTTCGGTGGTACGTAAATCCGATTTTAAAACCTCAATAATCCATCGTCGTCAAACGTAAATCCTTCAAATCTTGGTACTGCCATTGTTTTTTGTCTGACAAAATCCTTGACCTCTTTGTACCAGTCATCGTCGTGATGTAAAGTTAGAATCTTTTCACGTAGATTATTTTGAAGAGGAAACATCGAAAATATGTGTGGTGTTTGACTCAATGCATCTGCCACTTGGTTCACTTTTCCTTTTATGTAAGAAATCTCAAAATCGTACTTGCTAAGAATTATTGATCAACGTCGTTGTCATGCGTTTAGGTCGCTTTGCCTAAAGATGTGTTGTAGTCCATAGTGGTCTGTCTTTAGTTCAAATTTCCATCCAACAAGGTGGTGTCTCCAAACCTTCAATTCATATACAATGGCCAACAACTCCAAATTGTGTGTCGCATATTTATCCTCATGCCTTCTCAGTTTCCTCGAGATGTAAGCGATCACCCAACCGTATTGCATCAAGACCCTGCCTAAGCCTTCCTTGGATGCATTAGTGCATACCAAGAAGTCTGTGTCCATGTTAGCGACCTTTAGTATAGGTGTTGTGGTCAACAAATCTTTGAGCCTCCGAAATGCTTCTGCGCATTTCTCAGTCCACGCAAACTTCTTGTTCTTCTTATGCAATTCCGTGATCAGATTTTCTATCTTAGAAAATCCCTTTCTAGCTACATCCTAGATAAATTCTCCGGGAAGACGTATGAAAACTCTCTCACCACCTGAAGGTGTTATAAACCTTTCGCTACTCCCTTCTTGTTTAACGCAAGGATCACATAAAGCTTACATCATTTGCACATGCTCTTCCTTAGCTTCAAGGAAGAGATGAACCTCAGGGAAACTCTTTGGTTCTGTCCTACAATCACGCGTCTCTGTCTCTCATCATCAACCAAGCTCAAGTGTTTCGTCTTACAGTTGAGTATCACCTCATGTGATTCCAACCAGTCCATACCGATCACGACGTCATAAGATCCTAAGATTGTGACATATAGGTTGGTCTTGGTGACAATATCTCCTAGGTTAAGGGCATAGCCCATAACTTTGCCTCCAACCTTCTGTTTGGTTCCCAAAGCCATCTCTAAAAAGATAAAATCATCCTCTTTGACTGCCTTTACCTTAATCCTTTTTAACATTGCACCATAAATGAAACTCTTGGTAGCATCGGGATCTATCAAAATGATAAGGGTCTGGTCAAGGATGATACCTGACATCTTGATCATAGTTGACTAGTGCTCTTCCTGGTGGTTATTCACCGTTGCATGAATCCAATGGGCCTTGCCAAAATCTCCCACGGTAGTTGTTATCCACATTTTTGGTTATCGAGATGATATTATGATTATGTCATGATAATGGAAGATCAAACTCTTC
>SNQJ01S0108891.1:23267-38870 GCA_010110895.2 Picea sitchensis
AATGATGATGTCATCTTATTACATGATTCCTTGTTCACATGTGTAGACTAGGTATTGAATATATTAATGCCTTTGCTGTTATTGGTTTGTGTTGTTGTGATTGGACAACACAAGAGCATCGGAGCAGAGCAAGGAACAACAGATATTAAAGGAGAGCGTTTATAAGGTATGTACACTATCCATTTCTCTTAGTTCGTTCAATAGCTAGATCTAGGGAAAGAGTAGTATTCTGTCACATTTTGTTCCAGATCCAGGTGGATCTAGGGAGATTGGTTTGTGTCCGCACTCACGAATTTATCCTTAAACAGTAGTGGGTGCGACTGATCCATATGCTCTAGTCCTCTCCACTAGGCAGTCATGCCCATAGTGTGGATCCCCACAAGTCCAACACCCCTTCTTTGGTCTAGTATTCCTGGTACTTGAAGTAGAAGATAACGGCCCATCGTCCTGGAGTCCTGGTATGTTATGCTAAAAAATCCTAAACTGATGCTGCTATGGTCAACGTTGTTGTTGATGTTGTGGTCCCCGATAAGGTTTCCTCTACTGAGGTGTTGCTCGTTGAGGTGTAGTGAAAGTGGATCCTCTCTAGAAGCCACGATACCCAGGCATATGTCTACCTGGGGTCTGTTGTTTTTGTGCACCATATGACACTTTCCCTATCGGTCTCGTTGGATTCTTGCTCTGACCCCCGCCGATAAGATCCTCCTCTACTATGAGGGCCTTTTGGATGACATCATGCAAGGTCTGAGGCATCAGAATCCTAACCTTTACACGTATGCTGACATGAAGGCCGAACACGAGCATGTTGACCTTAAGTCTCTCAGTATTAAGGTGCAGAGCATACTGAAGAAACTCCATAAAATGGACCTCGTACTCGAGCATCGTACGACCACCCTATTGTAAGGCATTTAAATCGTTAATATGTCACTCAATGAATTCCTCTGATATGTACAACTCTTGAAACTATTCCTTGAATAGTTCCCATGACATGCCTTCGATGATCATGTTCAATTTTGGTAGGAGCATCTTCCACCGAAGAAGAGTGCTCCCCTTCAGTTGAAATATTGCCATGTGAACCTTCACATTGTAGGTATAGTCACGAAGTGCAAAGCACATCACCATATTCTCCAACCATGCCTCTGCGGATGCATTGTCTAGGGCACCAAAAAATTCAATAAATTTTACCTTATAGAGTTTGAGGTTAATGCTACCAGTACCAACCGGAGCACGCGGTGGACCCTGAGTGGGTGTCGGTACCTTAGCCTCATCTCTTTCCAAATGACTAATCAGTGCCTCAAGCATGCGCTGAAAATACCTCATCAACCCAACCACATCACCCACCGCTATGTTCTCTTACCCGACAACCTGTTCATCTCCCTGGGGGTTAGACCCCTCAAGCATGTATGCTACTGGAGGCGTCATGCCTCCTCCCCTAGCACCCTATCTTCTGCCTCCGCGGTGTCCTCTAACCATGATTACCTGCATGAATACAAGTCAACTTAAATAGCAACATTATAATCAAATATCATATCAATGAAATCCATAGTGATCCCAAGTCACGGGTTGAACCCGCTCTGATACCATATGTAATGACCCATTTGTTACGACAATAAGTGAAGCAGAAGGTGCAATGTTTTTTTTAAACAATACGACAACAAAGATTATAGCTAACAACACATCTGACGGTTAACACGATGCTCCTAGAACAGGAAACATGCAACTATGACTCCACGTACTGACACAAGAGCAACTGGGTGAAACATGCATAAAAAAACAAGGGAAATGACTACCCATCCGACACGTACATTAACACACCTATAAGCTAAAGGAAAACATCCCCATCCTGACACAATGACCTCGACAACAAGTTAACTAGAACCTCGATGGTGCGCAACTCAATAGATGAAGGCTTTCAACCCATGCATCATTAGAAAACTTATAATGATCAACAACACTCACACAGAAAGCATAGACTCTGGCCAAGTTATCATTCACCTCTATCCAATAGGGCACACCATGATCCCCTCATTAGGACTCATGACGTTTCCAGGTGATAGGTGCGACAATAACCCTGGTGAAACTAACCTATCTAGGCAAAGGTCTCAAGAGAAATCCGATGTGCTAAGGGTCAAAAAAACTAACAAGAAGACGATGCCTACGCCCCCAAGCTATGGTTGACAAGATGCAGCTGACATCACTCAACAAATATGAAAGATATTAAATGACTCGACAAAAAACAAATCCCTAAATGTTAAGCAAGATGTCTAGGCACGAAGGGTAAACTATTATAATGTTGCTATTGACATAAACATTATCAAGTGTGAACTAATACAGAACTCAAAAAAAACAACACACTTGTCAGCAAAAGTACATGTCTATTAAAGTAAGTGAACTACTCAACATTTAAAAGTGATCTTATGTTTCTTCATTATTTATTCAACAATAGTGTCTAAATTAACAAGTCTCTGGATGACTCCAAAGACAACTATTGGCAATGCTTGTCAACAAGCATGCTATCATCCAATAATCAATTGTCGAAATCATTGACAAAATCAAGAAGAATCGCACTCAAGATGGGTAAGTTCTCAGTGGGAAGAGTATGTGACTTTGCAGTTAAGATACATGAAAAAGGGTTTTTATTTTAGAGTTAGATGGGGTGCAAATACAATGGGGAATAATGTGCATAGAAATAATGCAGTTAAAAGGGATTGTTTGGTGAGTAAGGAGTATGTAAAAGGTAAGGTTCAATTATACAAGTCATTGTCAATTCAATAGAACAGTCAGACCTGTTATAAAATCACCATCCCCCTTTTTCACTGTTAATCAAGTGATACTAATTAATAAGGTTACTACCCTAAGAACTGAAATGAAATTAATCAATTGCTATAATAAAAAGCGTTGGTCTATAATCTGATTATTAAAAATTACTGTCATCAGGAAAATGGTTGTCATCAACAGGAAAGTTACCGTCAAATTGTGTAAGCTATCAACTAAAACAAACTCTATACCAGGGAGTGGCAAACCGCCATTAATCATTGTCTCAAAACGTAGATATAAAATCCATGTGCATTGTAAATCGGATATGATTTGCTGAGATAATAACAAAGGATTATTAATTTCTTTCATAAAAGGGAAACAAAGGATTTTTAGTTTCTGTAAAATCGCCATGCTATAAAGGTAATAATTTGTGGTCTTTAAAGGAAAAATCACCAGGAAAAAAGGGTAAGGATTGGAAATCTTAAAAGGTGGAATTGTTGTGTAGTAAGGTATCCATGTGCAGTCTATGAAGGGTAAAATCGTGATGCAATTAGGGGAACGGTTGTAGTCTTAACACAACCACAGGCACACCAGAACATCGCAAAAGTTTAATCCATCATAAACATCCAGGGAATGACTGGGTAATGATCGAAGTGGATAGGAAAAGTTAAGTGTAAAATTTCGGTGTTGAATTGCCAAATAAATCAAGCTGGAGGTTGGTTAAATGCCCAGAAAAATGAGTGAAACATGGAAGGTTCCACTGTAAAAGATACAGTAAAAAAAAGAGGGAATCGGGTTCCATTGATATCACGAACTGACTGTCGGTTAATTGAAAAGAAAAACACAGGGAAAAATGAAACCGTTGTAGATATTTCTATGGGGTCTATTAATAAACATTATGTTGGTATCAAATACTATTTAGTTGTCTAACATTGTTGTTGTCTAATACTTATTATGTTGCAGGTGTACATGTCGTAGTTGGCTTACATTGTTGCAGGAATCACTCGTTCTCTCAAATAAAGTCGTTATTCGATACCTATACTTGTTGTTATATGTATTAAAATGCAATTCGTTTAGCATGTATTAAAACTGAACATGAAATGAAGTTCGTTCAACATGTAAAATAGAAGGAAATTTGTATTCCATAATCCATCGCAGTCAATACGATTCAAATTCTTTTTAACTTAATTCGAATCTCAGTGGTAAGCAGTCGTGATTTAGCCATTCAGAATAATTCCCATCAAATGAGTCGAATCTCACTGATAAATAACTTGTTGTTACTTCCATTTGAATTAATGCTATAAAAATTATTACAGTTAACTAAATCATTGTTGGTCTATTAAAATTCGAGGTGGTGAATGTTGTTAAAAAAAAAACAGAATCCATAATCAATCAGAAACAAACACCTCTACTACACACTAAATGAAACCACAAAATCGTTGTCTAACGAAGAGAAAATAAGGGAAATAAGCACAGTCCAAGGTGGTCAAAATGCAGGGTAACATGGTATACATATAGTTGTATGAGTCAGTGATTGTATAGCTAAAACACAGAGAAATGAAGGTAATAAGACGTTGCCATTTAAGTGGACAAAACAAAGTCTATTTGATTCAAATGCAGAAGATAAAAATTAGGGGATAGGAATGATAAAAATGGTAGAATTGCTCAAGACCAGAAGGCACAATGACCATAAATCAGCAAAAAACAATCCACAGGGGTAGACGATGTAAATTCTAACCTTGCACAATATCTACTGCAAACAAATATTCATAAAGAGAATAGAAAACCTACAATGGAAAATACAAACATTACACATAGATTTTTCCCCTGGAAACCCAAACTGGGAAAACCATCATATTCTATATTCATTCATTGTGTTACAATGTTTACAATACAAAATAAATATAATATCTAGCGTCATCCAAAACTGTAACCCAGCGACTTGGATTAGTCCAAAACCCTAATTCCTTAACCAGAAATAGAAAACCATCGGAAAAGAAGCCATGTGCTGAAAAACCACATAAATATAATGCGGTCCCAAAAAAGGTGGTCCCAATGCAGAAAAAAAAATCCGGGGGCGCTACACCCCCCCTCTAACCCCCTTGCGTGTATGATGCATATGCTCGTATAGAGAATATAACACATACCCAAAATACGACTAGGAAACACACCCTTCTCTCATCATCCACGCATAGAAAAGAAGGGCATTAGAATCTATAGGTCGATGTGCATCGAAGTGATGACCATTGATTCGGCTCCTAGCCGATTCCTCTAGTGTGGAATGACAAACTAGGGATGAGGATGAAGACCAGGAAAAAAATCTTCATAAAATTTAATTAAAACCAACAGGACAGTCACAATATCAAGGATCGAATGCCAAGGGAATCAACTCAAACAATGAGCTTAAGGCTAAGGGGAAAATTAGACTCTCAATTAAAATGCTAATTCAACCATTCTTTACACAGTTAAAAGTACAAAATTGAAAGTGTAAGGTCAATAATAATCTATCATCCTGAATAAAACTAAGTGTATCATAGTCCAAGTCATCCATTCTGAATTGTTGTCCTACATGCTCTGTGCAACTCCCGCTTGTCGATCGCTGATACTTCACCGGTACCTCCCAGCCAATGCTAGGGGTACTCTTCTTCCCCCTTAGCCCCTCAAGCCATAAAGGGGCCACACAAACAAAACCAGAGAATGACTATCTCCCAGCTCGCCTCACAAGGCCGAGCTACCACTCTTCACTAAGATGGGTATCCCAACTCCCACAAGCTAAGTCAGTCGAGTCTAAAATTTTGCAGCGTAACATTACACATAATAGAAGAGATCCATCCTCCTCCTTTTATCTCCTTTATATAGAGTTTCTAAGTCATTTTCTTTCCCAAATTCCCATTTAATTTTATTCCCAATAATTTTATTCAGAAAAATCCTCCCTGTACATGTGTCACCCATCCCCTTCATTGCACCAGAAACTAATTTCATTAATTAATTAATTACCCCTATTTCCCTCACCCACCTAAAAGCATTTTTAGAATCTCTCCTAGGTGTCCCCATATTCCCTCACACCATTTAATGACTTACCCTGTTACTAATTTACTAGTTGGGTTCAATTTGGAAAGTTCTTAAAGGAAAGATTCCTTGAAAAGTTAGTCATTCTTTTTTTTCCTTATGTTTCCCTTTTTCTCTTTATGTTTCCCCCCTTTTCCCATAGTTTCCTAAATCTTTTAAATTTCCCTCTTTCCTTTTTTTTCTAAACTCAAATTAGTAAGTGTAGAATTTACGCATTTTTTCCCCCTTTTTCATTTTAGTAAAATTTTTAATTGGCACATGTGACAAACAATTATTTCCCTTTTAAAATTTTAAATCCCTCTATAATTTGATTTTAATAATTTAATCAAGTTTCTTACCCCCTTTTTGTCAAAGTGTAATCATGATTATTATTATAATTATTTATTTATTTATTTATTTTTCCACAAGTATCACTTAGACCTAGATTTTATATTCCTAATCTCGGCGAAATTTTATTAGGGAAAATGTTTTTAATCTTTCTTATCACATTATTCGTTCTAAGTCCATCTAGGTTTATTCACTTATTATTTAACAACGCGAAGTGCCCTTCAGGACACACGAGGTGCTCCAAGGGTGCCACTCACCTCTTGACTGACTTGGTAGACATCAAAAACCCCTGGTGTCAATACTCCATCAGGTGATATTGTGGGAGACTAAGGGCCTCGAAGGAATAAGGCCCCTTCCTTATTGCGCACCCCTTAGAATCATCATGAGCAATTGTCGCAGTCATCCCTCATGGAATCGTGGGCCTTCTCGAACTAGGTAATCATTAACCTACAGTTCGAGCCACGACATGAGTGCTAGTAGGTTGTGGTAGGGATTTTGTCCACACCTCTCCCTCAACGTCTCTGGTTATCATGCGTGACCCCTCTACTCCAGATATGAGTATGGTAAGCAAGCTATCGTCATCCTGCATCATCAACAAATCATGTCATAAATAATATCCATAATTATATCATCTAATCATATGCACAAATGTCATATATACAACAAACAAACCTCAATAGTCCACTCCTTGACTCGATCCAGAGTCCAAGGGTTTCATCAATGCCTCTGCATCCTCGAGGTCCAAAATCCCACACACTCAGGAAAACCGATTCAATAGCACCTATCTATGTCAATACAAAAAAATAACATGTCATCAATCCATAATTCCTCATAATCATAATCAAATGCCCAATAGTATAATAATTTGGAACACTTGAAAGCAAGTGTCCTCAAACTATAAGTTTGCATAGTGCATGCAAGAGAGGGATGTTACAACCCCTCCTTGAATTTTATGACATCTGAATACTCCAAATCTTCCCCATTACCCATGTTTACATACAATTTTAAAATCAAACAATCCGTAGTCTTTTCAATTATGGAAAATGGTAGTAAGAAAAAAGTCGTCTCCCAAGAGTTAGTCCAACACCTTCAAATTACAACTACCCCACACCCCAAGCCATATCAGCTTGGTTGATTCCAAAAATATGGCCCCCGACTCTTGGTGTCTCAACATTCTATGGTCACTTTTGTTATTGGTCAATTTAAATATTTTGTCCTCTGTGATGTCTCTCTGTTAGACAAGAATGGAACATTGTGTATATGGCCAAAACCCACCAATATAAATTCTCAAAATATGGACACATCTATGTTCTTACTGCAGCACCCCCCAAATCCACCACAAAAAAAAAAAAACAATCCCCATGTCCATCTGAACCAATGTGTTTCTCTCTATCTGGTCTGCCCTATTCAACTAAAAAATGAAACCCACACAATACCACAAGACATTGCTCCCTGACTTCTAGAATTCACTCATATGTTCCAACCACCCATCGGACTACCCCCCCTTGCCACATATATCATTCCATAAATCTCATTCCAATATCTTAATTACCCAATGCCCCTTCTTACCAAATCGCACCATGAGAGGCAAAGGAAAAAAATAAATAATTGACTAAGCTCATAAACTCAGGTCATATACAACCTTGTTCTTTCCCTTATGCATCCCCTACCTTTGTAATCCCAAAAAAGGTCACCATTGAGATGCACCTCGTCACAAAATATTGTTCCCTTAACAAGGCTACGGTTAAAAACCGATACCCCTACCCCGGATTGAGGAGATATTGGACAATTTTCAAGGTTCCCAATGGTTCACTAAGTTATATTTGACATATGGATACCATCATGTTCAAATGAACCCAACTGATGTGTGTAAGACAACCTTCAAGACCAAATTTGGTATTTTCAAATGGAAATTCATGCCATTTGGCCTGACTAATGAACCAACAACATTTATGAGAGTTATTAATGATATCCTCATGCCTATTTTGGGATGAATTGTTGTTATATATTGGGATGACATTCTCATATTCAGTAAATTTTGGGAGACACATCTTCAACATGTTTTCCAAGTACTAGATCTGCTTCGAAAGCACAAGCTACATGTAACAAAAAATAAGTTATACTTTGGCCAACATTTAGTTACATATTTGGTCTTTCTTGTGGACCAAGAGGGCATTCATCTAGATATGGAATGGACACAAGCAATGGCACAATGGCTAGCCCCTTCTTCAACAAGTTAATTAAAAGGTTTCCCAGGTGGTATCAACTTTTATCGATTTTTTTTTTTACACTTTTCTCATATTTCTTTTCCTTTACATAAATTATCTAACAACACTAAAGCCTTTGTTTGGGATGGATATGCTACTCGCCAGTTTTCTTGCCTCAAGCAAACTTTTTTTTCTTCCCCTGTACTTAGATATTCATTCTTGACTTATCCCTTTGAGATCAAATTTGATGCCTCTCAATATGTTATTGGTGCAGTACTTAAATAGGGAGTACATCTTGTAGTGTATCACTCTGAATATATTTTAGATGATAAAAAATTACATCACATATGGTAAAGTATTCTACAACCTCATGCAAGCTCTAGAGAAATGGAGACATTATTTGCTAGGTAAGGAGACCATTATCCATACAGATCACCATCCTCTAATTTTCATTAATTCACAATCAAAGATATAAGAGAAGAGACATATCGAATGGGCATCATACATACAACAATTCCATATGATCATTCACTACAAGAAAGGGACCTCTAACAAAATGGTAGTTTTTCTTAGTCATCCTTCAAAGTAGGATCTCCAAATATTAGAAGTTCAATGTTCTTGTATGACACATGGAAAGACACATATGCCATCGACCATGACTTTCAAAAAGTTTGGGTTGCACTACATCAACCAACATTAGTCAACCAGACCCATTTCTTGGACTACACCATTTGCAATGGGTGGCTCTACAAGATCAACTTGATATGTGTGCCTCAATCAGAGGATCTCTTATTTCTCATCAAGGAATCCCATGCATATTCTTATGGAGGCCACTTTGTCACAACAAAGACAACACATAACCTTCAGTGCCAATTTTATTGGCCATCTATACAACATCATGTAGAGAAATTCATTTGATCTTGTTCTTTATTCTCTCAACCCAAACCTTCCAACCGAAAGCACGGATTGTATCAGCCACTAGAAGTGCCTTCCATACCATGGGAATCCATTTCAATGGATTTTCTCAGTGGATTTCCCACCACTCAAAAACAATATGATGCCATTTGGGTAGTAGTTTGTCGATTTTCCAAAATGGCCTTTTTCATTGTTTGCACCAAGATAACTACAAATTCTCAAACAATGGAATTATATTTTGAACTTGTCTCACCTCACTTTGTTCTACCCAGTACTATCATTTTGGATAGAGACTCAATATTCCTAAGTTCCTTTTGGAGAACACTATGGACGCTGCCTGGCTGTCAGCTTAAGTTCTCCACCGCCTTCCATCCTCAAATGAATGGCTAAATAGAGGTAGTAAATCATGTGTCGATACATTCTCTTCACACTCATTTTGCACGTAGCAAACAATGGGATACTTATTTACATATTTTGCATCGTAGTTACAACAGGGCCACCTACTTAGCTACTGGTTTCTCTACTTTCGAAGTGTGTTTGGGTTGTCAACCCACTTCTCCAGTTGATTTGTCTCTCACTATTGATTCATAAGGCACATATCACCAACAAAGGGAACACATATCATCCCAGTAATTCCTTCAACAAATTGCACACTACTAAACTCAAGTAGTTGAAGCTTTGAAATCTTCCCAAGAAAAATCAAAGCAGAGGCATGAAAAGCATAGTACACCTCTTTTCTTTCATCTTGGGGACTGTGTCTTGTTATTATTAGACAAGAAACATTTCAAAGGTCAACATCATAAACTACATCCTCTTCGTTATGGCCCCTATACAATTCTGGAATGCGTTGGAGAAAATTTCTATCGATTGGAGCTCCCTTCTCAGCTAAGCATACACAATGTCATCAATGTCAACAATATGAATCTATTTGAGCTACCACGCTTGTATGATCCAATCACCATCACTCATCCCATGGACAAAATTATCGATTTCCAATTGCCTCTATTACAAGATATCATTCTCTCTAGAACAAGAATCACTCTGCTCACCAAGAGAATATATTTCTTACCTTCTGGCATGAAAGGGATAAACTCCAGCACAAGCAAAGTGGATGGCAATAGACATGGTCGGATGTATGTTTCTCCATGTGCTAGAGGGAGCTAGGATGCTTCCATATCTAAACAGGGACGAATTGGGCCATAAGGAAGTTATTATTCCTTATAACCCCATTAATAAAACAAGGGACAATGTACTAGAGTAGATTTTTTAGTATATGTTGTTATTAGAATAATATTGTGTATGAAAAATAAGTAGGTCCCTTCTCTATAAAATCTAATCCTATGAATAAATAGAATGGTTTGTTTATTTTGACACAAATTCTCTTTTCTCTCATTTCTCTCTTGTTCTAGTTGGTTTAGGGTTCTTGTTGTTTGTTGTTGTTCTGTAGTTGTTGGTAATGGTTTATTTTTTATTATATTAGCGATGTATGTCTGATATTTGTTGTGAATATTTGGGGTTTTATCCTCAATAAAATCCATCCCTTTGATCTCTTACCTTCTCAGTGCTCCTCCTCTATTTTTTCACTTGTAGTTGCAACATTTCCTATTTCATGAGCTACACCCTAGTTTCCATCACACCCTTCCTTCCTATAATCCTACGTATATTCTCCTAGGTTTGATTGCAATATTGGGGGATGGCTCAACCTTCGAGCTACCAAAATGACTCATCCTCATTCTATTGTTCCAGTGTTTAGTGCCCTAATGGAGAAGTGCGTCGTCATTTTTCTTTTGTTCCCTTATAACTACTTTGCAAGAACTATTTGGAAGTATTTGCAGCTAAAAATATTCATAGATTGAAAGGGTGTTGGATCTCTCTTGGTTGGAGATCAATTTTTCTCCCAAATTCAAGTTTTCCCTAATTTCACATAGGTTGAATTACGTAACCATGAATTTATAAAAATTGTGCCTCTATATGATTGAATAAAATTCCAATTTAGGTAATTTTATGTGTTAATCCCACAATTAGTATATTCAAACCATTTCCAAAAATATTCTCCTTCAGGAATTTGGTCAAATACATACTTTGTAACTTGTAACTTCTTCCTGTACAGTTTCTAGTTTATGGCCCATACATCCCTAGTGTTTCACCCATGGATCTAATACCACTTTGTATCATACCCATCCACCCTTGTACACTATTGGGGAAATGGGGAACTTCAAATTTTCCTTTCACCAATCTAAAAACTTGCTCTAATACCTTTTAACAATTTATAATTTTCCCGACCATCTAACTAGGCTAGATTCCACCTTTTAAGTTGTAATACCTTTACCCCACTTTGTCCTATTATGAAATGTATTATCAATGAGATATGAGAAGTGTATAATTCAAATATAATTAAATCATTCACAACAAGGATGATTTTAAGGATAAAAATTTATTTTAAAATGCAGAAATCTTAGCGAATCTTACTAATCCTTCATATGCCAACTATAAAATGTTTGGTGATATTTTTGTAAAAGTATTTGAATTTATAAGGATTTTATATACTTTGTATAAAATTTTGATGATTTTTAAGGTAAAATAATTTTATCCTATAGAATTTGGGCAAATCATTTTTAGAATGGAGAATCTTTTTTTGAGAAAAAAAATGGAAAATTATCCCATGAGCAAAATTTAGCCCCTAAAATCATCCCTAATTCACAATTACATATGCATATTTATACAACTAACATATACAAATTCCATTAATAACATAAATGACATTAAAATAATGTAATTACAAATAATCCATAACATTTATATTTTTGGAAATGAAAACTCAAACTCGCTATAGACATTGGATGTTCCACCCAACCATAGCCCCGTTTGAACTTAATATTTTTACAACATAATTCCCCCATGATGGGGCTATGAATCCACAAGGACAAATGTACTCCTATGACTAGCTCTAGTCCTCACACACAATCCATTTTTCTTGATAATCACAATATGATAACTTGTACAATAATTCTAATCCACCAAATAACATTCTCATTCAACTTGTACAACCCAAGGAATGGGATCCCCTTCTCTTGCATACAATCCATCAAGCTATCCATCTTCCCTCTAGGGCTCCAAGACAAATCTTCTAGGAAATGTCCTCAATAGAAATAATTACTCATGCACATGGGCATTGATTTCCCTTATAATGCTCATAACATTTAGAACCAAGATTATGTTATAGTCTTGGAATCATAGGCTCTTCCCCAAGGATTTCTCATAGAATCATGGAAATGTTTTCCTTTCATAACCATAGTCAAGGAATATGTATGCATGCCTACAAATAACCACATGGTTCCATAATAATCCCACATAACTCCCTTGGAAACTAATTCCAAGGTTGAAATCATAAGATAAGGAATTAGGATAAAATAATGTAAGGGATTTAAACTTAGGAGTAAAATATCATTAATTTTGTTAAGCCCCATAATCCCCCTCTCATTCCTTTCTTGTGGAATCATATCCCCCCATGTTCTTGTTAAGCCCCATAATCCCCCTCTCATTCCTTTCTTGTGGAATCATATCCCCCCATGTTCTTGTTCTTATTCATCTACAATCATTGATGTAATTTTATTATTATATTTCAATGTACACTAATTAAATATTACATCACTTGTTCCTCGACCTTTCATCAAATACACAAATATACATTTCTAATCGAGGGATCAAAACTAAAGTGTTGCACTAAATGTCATAATGTAACATTATTTTGAATTCAACCTCTTAATGTTATAATTTAAGCTAAAGTTCATGTCAACCTCTTACCATAGTCAAACATGGTAAATAATAGTGAACCATGGTAAAACAAAGTCAATCGGAGTCAAACATGTTCAACCATAGTTAACATGGTCAACCATAGTCAACATTGTGGTGTTCTTTATTACTAAATTGAAAGATGCAAAGAAATAATAACATATTTTATCTAGATTTACTACAAATATGATAGATTGCCACCACAATACCCAAATAAAGAACCAGAATACCAAAAATGTTATACCTTTATTGATGGAAGAGATGTTCACTTGACTCTTCAAGGCAACGACCTCGAATTGAGAATATATTTGATTACAAATAACTTCACAAGAAATCTCATTAAATTATGTCTACTTATTTATATGGTACTAAATACCACATAGGAACTTTCTAGTAGGTGGAACCTTCTAGTAAACCTTCTTACGCTTATTTTTTTCACACTACTACATGGGCCTTATTTACTAGATATGGCCTCCATATAGAGTAACCTATATATGTTCTTATGGGTTTAGGGAGGTAGGGACCTAACATGCCACCCTCATTAAAAAATAAGCATTGTATTCAAGGCTAGAGATGAGGGAAATAATGAAGGATGTTTGTTGGTTCTCATGTGCCATCCTCAAGTAGTTCATCCTTCCACTGTATCAAAAACTCATAGATAGTGTCCTGGGAGAGATGGAATTCTTTTATGTCAAGGATAGCCAAAGGTTTCAACCAAATGGGACCTTATTCATTCAATTCTAGAAGTCTACTTTGAATAAGGAATGTGATCTAACAACTTTATTTAAGTAGGATATATGAAAGAATGGATGAATTTTAGAGTGGCTCAAAATATCAAATTTTCAAGCCACTAGACCAATACATTTTAGTACCTTATAGGGAACATGAAACTTTGGAGTATGCTTATAGTGGGGGTTTTCTTTTATGGAGGTCTACTTATAAGGTTACATATGAAGGAAAACCCAATCCCCTTATGCAAAATGGCATTCAAGATGATGTTGATGAACATGCTTCTTCATACAATTTTGAGCCATGACTAGATTATCTTTTAGAGTGTGGAGAATGTTAGCCTGATGTCTAAGATTTTTGTCGACTTCATGTACCTTAAAGACTCTAGGTAAATAGGATCATATTGATGGGGGATGTTTTCCATAGGAAACCTCAAAGGAGGTAAATTGAGTGGCACCGTGATAAGTTTCATTGTATGAAAATTCTACTAGTGATAAGCATTGAACCCTTTGACATTGTAATTTTGAAGTAAAGCACCTGAAATATGATTCAAACACTTATTGAAAAATTCAATTTAACAATTAGTTTGGGGGTGATAGGCAGTCCTAAGATGAAATTGAGTTCCCTAGAGCCGAAATAGTTCTTGCCATAAATTGCTAGTGAAATAGATTATGGCATACCATAGAGTTTAAATATATTACACATGAATACTTTGGAAATTATGCAATCTATAAAGAGGTTTTGTAGAGTGTAAAATTGAGCATATTTGGAAATTTTATCAACCGCAACCATGATGACTCATTTATTTCTATATTTGGGTAACCCCATAATGAATTCCATAGAAATGTCAATACATACAACTGGTGGAGTGGGTAAAGGTTGTATTTCACCGAGAGTTTTCATTAGTTATCGTCTATATCATTGGAAAAGGTCACATTTTTCCACAAAATTTTTGTTTCCTTCATTCCTTCCAAAAAATATGAACATTTCATCCTTTCATATGTTTTAAGAAAGCTAGAATGACATGTTCTTGGAGATGCATGGATTTTAGATAACCCTGTTGATTTAGAGGTGGCATATTTGGTCAAATAAACATGCCCTTTATAGAGAATCTCTTCATTGTGCCAAGTGTATCCTTGAAATTCATGGGGTTCCTTTTGAAGTTATTGGATTAAGTAGGAAATCTTGTGATCTAAGAGCCATACTTTGCAGACCTCATTCAACTAATCTACTACGATGAAGGAGAGTGAAAAGAGGGACCCTTCCTCTTCAAAATTTTTAGAGAAAACATATGATACCACCTTATCCTTTCCCTTCCTATAAATTACCTCATAATCATATCCCAAAATTTTTATGACCCATTTATGTTTCTCAAGTGAAAAAATACTTTTCTCTAGGAATTATTTTAGGTTGTGATGGCCAATTTAAATCTAGAAACATTTCCCAATAAAGTATGGACACCATATATCCACATATTGTAATATAGTCATAATTTATTATTCACGCGTGAATTTTCCCAAGTGTCTCTCACAAATTCTTTCACTGGTAAAGGCTAATGGTATTCCCTCTTACATGAGTATTCCTCCAATGCCTATATTGGAGGAATCACATTCCAAAACAAAGGTCATAGTAAATCGTAGTAGAGCGAGTATCAAGGTTGTACACATAAAAAATTTCAAATCCTTAAGGGATTAATCTGCAACTTCATTCCAACTGAAAGAATTTTTTTTAAAGAAAGTTAGTGAGGAGAGATTCAATCTTACCATAGTAATTGATGAAATTTCAGTAGTAACTAATGAGACCAAGA
>SNQJ01S0108891.1:41706-52604 GCA_010110895.2 Picea sitchensis
CATACCCTTATTTGTACTACCAAGTTACCTAGGTACTAGAGATTAATCTTCCTAAGTGTTGTTGTTGGTGCCACTATGGTAGCAAGGCAGAAGCATGGCTTAACTAAAACTAGTTTTATGTGAATTAGGGGACTTCCAATATACCCTAGGGTATGTGAAAGTGGAATTCCATACACGTGTTCTATCTGATGTGGTACTACTCAAAGTGATACCAACAAGGGTTAAAATGGTGTCCAACTAGGAATAACCTCTTTTATTTCCTATGTGTATGCTTCCCATACCATATTCTTACCCACTAAATGATAGATCAATGTGTTTTTTTATAAACATTGAAACACATCTCTATCCTTAAAAAATGTTGTAAAATATCTTCCCATGAATATGCTATAATACCACTTATAGTTGTTTTTGTTAGTGAATTGAAATATATGGAGAAAAAAAAATATATTTGACCCAAACTTTATATGAAAGAATGCAACCACAATAGCCAAATAAATAATAAAATTTCCACAAAATGTTACACCTTTATTGATGGAAGCAATGTTCACTTTCCTCTTTGAGGGGGAAACCTCCAATTGAGCAAAGATATGATTATAAATAACTTCACATTACATTTCATACATTTATTCTTCTTCTTTATATAGTACTAACTACCTCCTATGAACATTCTAGAGAAGGAGCTTTCTAGTAGGCAGAACCTTCTAGTAGTACCTTCTTACATTTATTTCTTTCACAATATTGCAAGGACCTTATTTACTGAAGATGGTCTTCACACATAGAAACATATCTATCTACTTAAGTGGATCAAGAGGGTAGGATCCTAACAAACATTCTCATGTTCATCCATAGTCAACATGATTACCCATGGTCAACCATATTTAATATGGCTAACATGGTCGACAATAGGAAACATAGTCAACCATATTGATCATGGTCTACCATTATCAATCATATTTAACCATGACCAAACATACTCAACAAAAGTTTACCATGTCCAACCATAGTCAACATTGTCAATTATAGTCTACCATAGTCAACATTTTAATTCATAGTCAACCATATTTAACAATGGTCATGATGGTCAACTACATTAATCCATAATTAAACATGATTAACCATAGTTAACCATAGACAACCATGGAAAAAAAGTTAACTAAACTCAATGTGACATAACCCTTAATGAACATCAAAATGGAGCATAACCATTTAGTAATGTAGTAGTTTGACACAGACTAGCCAAGATGAATGTCATAATGTGACATAACCATTGAGGAATGTCATAATCCAACATGATCATTGTCAAACATCACAATGAGACATAACCCTTGATCAACATCCTAATGAAACATAACCCTTTAGGAATGTTGTAAGTTAACATAAGTAAACCAAGATGAACATTGCATTAAATATAACCATTTATCAAGTTCATAGTGTCTCGACATGAAATACTATTGAAGTTGTCACTATATTGTAAACTATATGAATAATAACATGTTTATATTATTTTATAATACAACACAATTATGGTCAAACATGCTCAATCCAACATAACTCTTTAGGAATGTCACATTGAGGAGCGTCATGATGCGACATAACCATTGAAAAAAGTAGTGATTCGACATAAAACAACCAATGAGTATCACCATGTGACATAACTATTTAGTAATATCATAATCCAACATAAACCTTGAGAAATGTCACAATACAATGACCCTTACAAAACATCATAATGTGACATAACAATTAATTCGTAATTTAGATTAATAATATATGAAATAACCAATCAATAATCTCTAAAATAACCTCTATAATTAATCTTATGAATGAGTTGATAAATAATACATTCATAACATTATAATTTATAATATATCACTAATACAATTATTTAACATGTATTTATATAAATAATACTACATATTTTAATAAAATTATATAACAAATAATTTTATTAATTCAATATTATCAATTTAAGAATACCATTATAACTTCCATAAATATTATTTATCCATTATATTTGTATTTATTATATATTAATGTAATAAAATCTATATATGAAAATTTATATTATTATGACTTTTTGTTGTAAATATATTATAATATTGTGAATAGACTCCTATTCTTTATTACATCAATATGTTGTGGGTTACCTCATAGTATAATGCTCAAGAAAAAAGAAAAGAGACTAAGATATTTCATGTTCCATTGCAACAATAAAAACATATTAAGAAAATAGGTTAGTTAATCTATAATATGACACCATATATGATAGAAGATTATTTCAAACAAATATAACACCATATATGATAGAAGATTATTTCAAACAAATATTAAATGTCATTATGTACATTAAAAAAAATAAAAAGAGGATAACTCTTATTATATGTCACATTTTGATGGTTTTGTGTCATATTGAGGGTTACCTTCCATAATGATATTAAGAAGAATAAAAGAGGTTCATTTCACACATAATACTTTAATATTGATTTTATGTTGCATTATGACATTTAAAAATTATTATTAAAAAAAGGTTAGTTAATTTATGCTTTTAAAATTTGACTTCGGTTTATATCAAATATGGTAATTGTTTTACAAATATTTAATAAAATATGATAATTCCTAGGATAGAATATTGTGTTTCACTAACATGAAAGGTCACTTTGTGATATTTAAAAATAAAATAAAATAAGGTTACTTCGCAATGTGATGTTCACGAAGGAATAAAAGAGGTCATTGTCACATTCTAACATTTCAAACATAATATTTTGAGTTTGATTTTTTCTTGCATTGCCACATTAAAATATGATCAAATAGGGTTACTTAACATATGTTTCCAAATGTTATCTTCGATTGATATAAAAAGAAGGTAATAGTTTTTTAAATATGTAATAAAATATCACAATATATATGACAATGTTTCAAAGATAATTCTTTAATATTGATTTTATTTGCATTATAACATTCATAAATTATAGAAATAGGGTTATGTAACCTATGGTTCTAATAATTGTTTTTGGTTGATATAAATCCAGAGGGGCGTAGGGTATGTATACCTTCGTAGACTTTATCAGTCAAATCGTTGGGCAAAGGGGGGTCCCTTGTCCCACAAACAAGGGAATCTCATACACCAATTTGGTGTGCTGGCTTGGCCATGACCTTAAAAATAGATTATTATTATTATTGTTATTATTATTATTATTATTATTATATTGATTTCAAAAATATTGATATAATAATTTATATAATAGAAGATTGTGTTTCACAATCACAAAATGTTTATTTTTTGTGATGTTAAAAAAAGAATAAAAGAGGGTTGATGAATATTATTAAATGCAACATAACCCTTGATCAATGTCACAATGAAAAATAACCATTAAGTATTTAGCATTTCAAAATAATTTAGTAAAGATAAATGTTGGTTTATTTTTTTGATTTCCAAAAAAGAAATAAAAGAGGGTTTTCACACATTATCATGACATTCAAGAAAAAATAAAAGAGGATTACCTCAAATAATGACATTAAATCAGGAATAAAAGAGTCTTATGTCATATTTAAACATTTTAACATAATACTCTAAAAGGTTTTATGTTCCATTATGACAATAAAAAATTAAGAAAATAGGGTTAGTTAATCTATACTATGACAACATATACGATAGAAGATTATTTGAGACAAACACAAAATGTTGCATTGTGACATTCAAAAAGTAATAAAAAGAGGGTTACCTTTCATTGTTAAATTTGATAAGGAATAAAAGAGGGTCATGTCACATTCTCACTTTTCAAAGATAACACTTTTGGAGGTTTTATGTTGTATTCAGTGTTACCTTGTTGGAATATTCACCAATGTTGAGAGGAAGGGGGTGAATCAGTATTGAGCACTTTTCACCACTTTTAATCAAAACATGTAATCGTCAAGTTTATCAATTAGTTATCACTTATGATTTCATTCAACATATAACCATAAAAAATGCATCACATCATATCCACAAATACATAGTACACCGGAGTTTTACATGGAAACTCGAATGGGAGAAAACCATATAATGCTTTCTTATATATCAAAATATTACATTCATAAGAAGCACCAACTTCCAAAATACTCAACACCAACTAGAAGGAGGCTACAATCCCCTATTTACAAGCTCCAATATAAAGGAAGCTACAACTCCCCAAATTCTCTATCTCCAACTAGAAAAAGGATCCAACCCCCTGATTTATAGGATCCAACCTGAAGGAAGATTCAACTCCCTGTATTCTCCAACTCTAAGTGGAAGGAGGATACAACCCTTGGATTTACAATTTCCAACCTGAAGGAAGCTCAAACTCCCTATATTCTCCAAATCTAACTAGAAGGAGGATACAACCCCCTTTCCTTGCCCCGTCCTTCCGCCCAGAAATATAAGTGTAGACTCAACCTATCACTGACATTTTCATTGATAATCAACCTATCATTGATAATCAACCTGTCATCCATGATGTCACTATCATTGTTACTGTCTCTGTCACTATCATTGCCACTGTCATTGTATTTGTCACAGATATTGATATCTCATCATCAACATAATCATCAACAAGCCAAATATACTCAATAATATTCCAAGGTCACTAAGAGAATCTCTCATACATATGTTCAACATCATCAACATATGCCTCAAACTGTGTGCCTAGAGCATGCCTTAAGCATTTGCCAAACCATAGAAGATATGCCTTAAGCATATACCATAACCATCAAATAAGAACATAGATAAAGCATACCTTTATTCATGTAGAAATATAGTGTATGTGATCACAGACCTTCATACCTTCCTCAACTTATTCAACAAAAGGATAGCATCTTCATTTGACTTTAGTTCAGTCTCACAGGACAAGTTTTTGGATTAGTCATAAACCCTAATTTTAAACAAGCATAACTCCTTAAATTTAATGAATAAAGGTCTGAAACTTGTAAATAATATTCATCAATATCATCTCTGGATTTCCTCCAAGCTTCACTCTTTGAATCATCTCTGAAAATAAGTTATAGCGAAAATGGAAGACCGTGCTAAATTGTGTCTTATTCCAGAGAGAAAACATGTAGAGAATTCCATACATTGAATATTTGATATCAGGTTCAAGATATCACACATAAGATACTAAATATTTTAGTCTTTCTAATGAAATTGGTCTCACATAATTTGGATTCTCTATGAACAAGTTATGATTTTTTTTCTCGGAACACATGTTTGAGACTAGTTTGAGGACTAGTCAAAAACCCTATATTCTAGATAGTGTATATCCAAAAATGAAACGACCCAAAAGTTGAAACGTTTGCCATAGGTAGCTAGATATTTCTTCTCGATATCATCCATGTTTGGTTGTTTGAATCATTCTAGAAAAAACATTGTAGTGAAAATGGTAAAATGACCTTTAAATAACATACCTTAGAACACGTCATCACAAGACTTCATCCTCCCTTGGAATTTTTCCCTAGATCTCCTTGGTTACCTCAGATAAAAATCACTTGAGTTATATTACAAATGAACTCCTAGGTGCCTTATTTATACTAGATCTGACACCGTCTTTTTAGGGTCGACTTGACCCAAATAAAATCCAATTTAATTTTTAATGATTATTCCATTGGGGCTAACTTTACCAACAATATCATTTATATTTATTTAAATATTCATTGCAATGGGGCCGACTTGTAACTTCTTGTTTGCAACATGTTTTAGGGGTTGACTTGTAACTTTTTGTCCCTATATCTAGAGCTTCACCTTTAAGAGGGAAAATCTCCTCAACCATTAGGAACCACATGACGTACCATATACCATTGGAAATAACACGACGAGGAGTATTCGTTTATGAGGTTTTTTCATGCATATGTCATGTCCTTCATCCTCTTTTTCTTCAAACAACTTTACGCTTCATGACCACACCTCTAGGGCTTCTCAACCACTTAACCACTTAGCCACATTTTCATGGATTCTTGTAGACTTCTTCAAGGCATATTCCCACAAGGACCATGCTTAAAGCTATGCCATAAGAGGAACACTTTGGAGACTTCTCGAAATACACCTATCACTTCTAAATGCTTCCAACCTTGCTTCCATGCTTCTTCTAGGATTGACCAGGGTTGACATAAATAACAACCAACTTTCCAACATACCTTGCATTATGACTTTCAAGAATGAATAAAATAGAATTATATGTCACAATTATACATTTCAAATACAATAACTTAAAATTGATTTTATGTTTCATTATGACATTAAAAAATGACCAAAAGATCAGTTTACTAGGTTTCTAAAAGTCAAATTTGGTTGATACAAATATATGGTAATGTTTTGAAAATTATTTAATAAAATACTTTTTTTATATGATATAAGATTGTGTTTCACAAATACAAACATAATGAAAGAGGGTTAGCTTGAATTATGATTTTCAACAAGGAATAAAAGAGGCTTTTGTCCTGGTTTAACATTACAAATGCTTTCATTACATTTTGAAATTATAAACATAAACCTTTAAGCTAGATTTTATGTTGCATTGCCACCTTAGAATATTATCAAAATAGGGTTAGTTAACATATGTTTCCAAAAGGTATCTTTGGTTTATAAAAAAATATGGTAACAATTTCCTAAATATGTCATAAATTATGACCAAGTATATGATAGCATTTGAAACATTAAACTTTAGGCTTGGTTTTATGTTGCATTATGACATTTAAAAATGATTAAAAAAGGTTAGTTAATCCATGTTTCCAAAAGTTGAATTTGGTTGATATAAAAATATGTGATAAGTTATGACCAAGTGATAGCATTTGAAACATAAAACTTTAAGCTTGGTTTTATGTTGCATTATGACATTTAAAAATGATTAAAAAAGGTTAGTTAATCCATGTTTCCAAAAGTTGAATTTGGTTATATAAAAATATGGTAATAGTTTTTTAAATATGACAAAGTATACAATAACGTTTAAAGCATACGGAATTTGGTTGATATAAAAATATGGTAATAGTTTTTTAAATATGACAAAGTATACAATAACGTTTAAAGCATACTACTTTAAGAGTAATTTTGTGTTGCATTATGGAATTTTAAAATGGTAAAAAGAGTGATAACACAACAATATATGTGTATATGTTTTTAGAATAATGGGTATTTGAGTATTATATAAAGCATAATTGTAAAGAAAGGAAATAAAATATTATAAAAGTTTGTCTAAATTTTGTTGGTAAAAAATTAAAATTATATTGTGTTCCTTCTAAGAGAGGGAAGGGATAGTATGGAGAAAATTAATAATATTAAATAACTTGGAGATATACGTCTTTATAAAAGTGTTTTGCTCTAACTAAAATTTGCAATATATAAGAGGATATGGAAAACTACAATTTTAAGTCTAAATTCATTAGTCTTTGATCATCTCTATCACGATTTAGGTTCATTGGAAATTGTTGCACTGAGTTCGACACTGCTGTGAAGTTAGAACATATAGAGTTATGTGGAATTTAACCTACAAGACAATGATTCACTACTTAGTTTTTTGGTCTCAAATTCCCTAGCTTCGAGTCTAAAGTGTGATTTGAATTTCCTTATCATTTTATTAATTATGGTAGTACGATGGGTTGGACTACAAGGAGCTCAAGAACATGAGCATTGACGGAGGAGGGATCAAGGGGACTCATGGCATCATAAATGGGATGCATAAAAAAATGGTCAATAAAAAGATTCTAATGAGGCGAGGTTTCAAAATATTAAACCCAATTTTGAAACAATTTAATAAAACAATTAACCAAGAGATTAGGGGGGATAAACCAAAATTTCAACAAAACTAAAATACATGATCCCTTTCCTTAAGTGAGTGGAATTATTTTCTAAATCATTTTCTCTCCCATTGTTGCCTCTTAAAATGTGAAAATGTTTTATGTCATCAAAGTTTCCCAACTCTTGAAGAAGACATAAATGTTTTGCATCATTCTTTTCCAATGATTTTCTTTGATGTCCCCTGATATATTTGGTAACTATCTCTAAATATCCGATAACTACCAAGGACTTGATTAATTCATGGATTGCTAGTTGAAGTCCCATGAAAAGAGCCAGAGATTCAACATAGTTATTTAAAGCCTTCCCAAATCCCCAAGAGAAAGAAAACCTCTCTAATCCATCTAGGCAATAAAGAATCCTCGTCCCCCACCCCGCTCTTGTTGTCCCTAATATGATCATCTATATTATAGAATATTATGTTTCACAATAATGAAATATCACTTTATGATGTTAAAAAAATAAAATAACGAGGATTACCTCACATTATGACATTCAAGAAGGAATAAACAAGGCTCATGTCACATTTTAAAATTTCAAACATAAGACTTTAATTTGATTTTGTGTTGCATTCCCATATTAAAAAATCATCAAAATAGGGTTAGTTGACATATCTTTCCAAAAGTAGAGGTGGAAAGTGTGGGGGCGATAATTAGTAATCCGTTCATACCACAATCAATTATGCATGGGGTTTAGCTACAATGACAAAGAATGCGGTTAAGCCTTATGCCCTCTTCGAAGGCATCATATTGGCTCTCTTGATTGGGATTCAAAAGTTAACAATATGTGGAGATTCTATGATGGTAATCTGGTTGATTCTCCATAAGAACAATGTTGGAGGTAATGTTTATGCTAGTGTCATATCACATATCATTTCTCTCTTAAATAACTTTGAAGAATACTCCCTTTTTCATATAAAAAGAGAGTTGGATTCGACTGTTGATAAAAAATCCAATGAGGGAACTAACATAAGGAAAGGGGAAATTAAGGTTAATGGGAGTATTGAGATATTTCCCATCCGTTAACTGATTATGAATTTGGTTTTAATATTATTGGAAGGTCAGAGACACGGGGGATTAAATGATCAAGGTCTCACACAATTCAAAGGACATCAATTTAATCTAGGAATTGACTCCAGCGCATGTGGGTTTGTTCTTCTAGAACTCAACATAATGGGCCTAGTAGCTCATTTCAAGCATTTTCATGAGGTTTCTCACTCACTCTAGCTTCATATTGGTGGTTGTTTCCTACTGCTCCTGGGCAATTTCATGTTTCAAACTCTCATTCCTGTAGGCTTTTATCTTCAAATTTGTAAAATTTTGAAACATTTCAGGCCTTTTGCATTTGATTTAGGGGATAGTTTAGTCTTTAATCTCTTTGGGTATTGACCTTTTCATTTGGTTTTCGGATGGGAGTTGGGTAATTTTTGTCAGAAACTCATGATTTCTAGGTATCCTCTCAACTCTCTCCTTCAATGCACATTTGTTGGCCTCTCTTTGAGTGTTATTCCTCTCTTTTATTGGTATCGGGTCGAGAAATATTTTTTTCCCTTGAATGGATTTTGTAATTTCGACATTCCTCTTTGGTTTTTGGGCACTCCCATCTTGATCCATGAAAGTGTAGCCCTGCTTCCAGAGTTGCCAACTTTTTTTTTTCAAGATTCGACCTACTCACTTGGTTTTTTTGGCCATATTGTCATTGATGTCAAAAGTCGATGTCATTATGATGTGATGATTTTTTGTTATGATGAATTGTTATTGATGTCAACAGTATATCAGTTAGTAGTGAATGTCGAACAATATGCAGAGATCGAAAGCGTAAGCTCAGGAGGAGGAGCGAACATTATGCAGAGATTAATGCTCGGTAGGGAAAACACAGTACAGAAGCAATTCGTGATTATTGTTGATCACAATAAGATCAATAATGTTCCTATGATCAAAGCTCAGGAGAATTAACGAATTTGTGATTATTGTTGATCATGATTGAATTGACAATTTTCCTATGATCAAAGCTTAGGACAATTAGCGATTGATTATCAGTGAATAAAATAATGAACAAAAAAATATTAAAGATCAGAAGGAAAGGCGTAAGCTCAGAGTGAAAAGCCTCAGCAACTTTCTGATCAAAGTGAGAAGACTCAACAGTTGTCCGATAAAGAGGTTGTTCGTGTTGAGTGATTGTGGGCTTGAGGACCATTCAAGGATCATGACCATAGGATTGAGGACCGTTGGAGGATCATGACCATTGATCTGCAAGCCACATGAACGATAGGGATAAATTGTAGAGATCGAAAGGAAAATTAAATGACTCGCTAGTTCCAATCCTTCAAATGAACTAGATCGTCAGATCTCATGGCTCCAAAGATATACGAATGTGGTTGATCCAACAAACGATGAGATTAAGCCATATTAAATCGAGACCATTGATGCGTAATCTCCATATCAACGATAGGGACAAATTGCAGAGTTTGGGTGACGAGTTAAATCACTCACAAGTTGTGGTTCCACAATCATCCATGATCATGGATCTGCTTCGAGTGTCTTCATGGTCATTGTAACGACCCTAATTGAATAAATGATTAAAGATTATAAAGAAAAATCAGTTAAAGAAAATAAGCATGATTAATTGTGTGATAATCAAACTGTAAAATGCATTTAATGAACTGTGACAGAAATTAAGGGAAAGAAATAAAATAATGTAAGAACAGGGATGGCGTAGGCTGCCAAGGGTGGCGTATGCAGGGCAAGAAGCCTAGAAAATCCCGAGAAGATAAGGAAAATGTTAATGAAATGGAGTACGGGGGACAGAGGGTGGTTGTGAGGAGTAACTGCGGGAGGTGGTCGGGAGGAACAAGGCGGGGATGAGGGGGATGTACGGGCCATTCGGGAGGAGGATGGACGCAGGAAAAACGTATCTTTTGCCATTTTTACAGTGAGCCGAGAGCTGGACTGTGGGGCGTGTGTGCTCAGAGAGAGACACAGGACTTACTGGTTGTATCATATTGATCAGGAGAGGCACGTGTTGCTGGAGGTTTTGGGCTCGGGGGCCAGGATATCCGTAGATATCCTGGGGCTAGGTCGTTTTCCTAGTTGGCAGGGTG
>SNQJ01S0108892.1:0-14269 GCA_010110895.2 Picea sitchensis
CGGGGTCGACATCCGATAAGGCGTTCTTGCTATCGGTTCGGTCCTCGGTTTCAGGTCTATGGTAAACTCGAGTTCCCTTTCTGGTGGCATCCCAGGAAACTCCTTTGGAAATACATCTGCAAACTCCTTCTCCACCTGAAGGTGTTCTAGACCTTCCGCTACTCCCTTCTCGTTTAGCGCAAGGATCGTATAAAGCTTGCACCCTTGTGCATACTCCTCCGTACTATAAGGAAGAGACGAACTGCAGGGAAACTCCCTGGTTCCTTCCTACAATCACACGTCTCTGTCCTTCGTCATCAACCAAGCTCAACTGTTTCGTCTTACAGTTGAGTATTGCCTCATGCGTTTCCAACCAATCCATACCGATCACGACATCACAAGATCCTAAGATCGTGACGTACAAGTTGACCCTCATGACAAACTCTTCCAGGTTAAGGGCATAGCCCGTAACCTTTCCTCCTACTTTCTGTTTGGCTCCTGAAGCCTTCTCTAAGAAGCTAAACCCGTCCGCAACCACTGCCGTCTGGACGACATCGTGCAAGGTTTGAGGCATCTAAAAGTTTAAACCCTTGCTCGCAGACTGTCGTAAGGCCCAACATGTACCTGATGACCTTAAGCTTCTCAAAGTTAAGGTGCGGAGCATACCGGAGCAGCTCCATAAAACGTGCCTCGTACTCGGGCACCGTACGACCTCCCTGTCGTAACGTGTTGAACTCATTGAGGTGACGCTTAATGAATTCCTCTGAAAGGTACCTCTCCCGGAACCGTTCCTCAATAGTTCCCATGACACGTCTTCGACGACCTTGTTCAACTGCGGTAGGAGCGTCTTCCACCATAGAAGAGCGCTCCCCTTCAGTTGAAATACCTCCATACGGACCTTCAGGTTGGAGGTATAATCGCGAAGTGCGAAGCACATCGCCAGATTCTCCAACCATGCCTCGGCGACGCCGACATCCGGGCCACCCAAGAACTCGATAAATTTGACCTTCTCGAGTTCCCGGTGGAAGCTACCTATAACGGCCGGCGCGCGCAGCGGAACCTCAGTGGGTGTTGGCGCCTTGTCCTCGTCTCTGTCCCAACGGATGATCAGTGCCTCAGACATGTGCTGAAAATACCTCATCAACCCCACGATAGTGCCATCTACGACCTGCTCCTATCAGAGAACCTGCTCGTCTCCCTGGGGTTTGACCCCTCAGGCGTGGATGCTACTGGAGGCGTCGCGCCTCCTCCCCAGGTACCCCGTCATCTGCCTCTGTGGCATCCTCTAACCATGATTACCTTCATGCACACAACAACTCGATCAACAACAGTACCATCAATCTAATCATGCTAGTGAAAGCCGTAGCGAATCCCAAGTCGCGGGTCGAACCGGCTCTGATACCATATGAGCAACCCTCCTCATTGCGATGACTCAATTCTAGTAACTAGTGAAAAAAAAATTGTGTCTGTTGAAAAAGTGTGTGCACGCGTGTACCAGGGAACAATCAACGCATTCGACTCTGCGTCGCCCCCCGACGATGAATAAGACACAACCATGATGAGCGTAAAACTGACAAGGATGCGCGACAGGCAACTGCAAGCATAAACGACGATCACACGACAATAAGTAGAACTGACTAACTTCCCATCCGTCCTACCCTGCAAAAGTTAGGACCTCCAAGACACATAAGAAACGCTCAAGCCCCGGGTTCCCATCGATTTTAACAATTTAAGGTTTCAGGGCTAGCGACTGTTCTGAGGAACATGGAGGTGTCTACTTCCCACCCGACGCAAGCAGACCAACACCCAATCCTTATGACCCAGCACAAAATTAATTTAACCAAGAGACTACAATCCACAAGATTTCTATGTCCATTTCATCGCGCTACCTTAGATCATAAGTTTTAATCAAGGTACCCTCTAATTCTGCAGTGAAGGACCTTAAGTCGCAAGTCCAACCTTGATTGTTTTAGCATTTAACAATATGATTCATCGTTATACTCGCAAGACCTTGTAGTTTCCAAAATCATTTAACGCAGTGACTGTCACTTAGTCTGCAACCTAAATCAATTTATGCAATATTCTAAGGGCGTTGAAGCAATCCTTAAAAATCCACCAGAACATTAATGCGATAATCTGAGTTGACACATCAACGAGAGATAATTATGGACTAACAATTAATGCCACCAGGCTATAATACAATCAATACTTAACGCAAAATTCTAAAATCATCATGACAACAACCTCTCTCTCTTCTTATGCGATATCATCTAAGTTAATAAAACATCCTGATAATATAATAAAATGATAAGGTGAACTTAAGGATCCTTATGATAAAAGTCAAGAAAAGAATTTATTGTATAATTAGAAGGAGTGGGACATTATTAAAAATAGAGGAAAACTAAATTATTATGAATTTTGATTTTAAATGAAAATCAAAATATACCACTTTAAATATTCTTAATATAAATAAATATTTTTACTATGGTAGATTATTCCTTCACCAAAAATCACTTTAATTTTTCATATATATACAAAGCCATTGGAATTTCATAAGTAGCATGATACACCCTTAGATTTGCATTACTTTCATGTATGACATAATATACCATTTTCCCCATTTGAACCTTCATGAGTATCATAATAGACCACCTTTACATTTTCAAAGTACTCACACAACTTTACCAAACAATATTAAAAGAGTTTAATTGACTTTTCAACAATAACTCTAGTGGGAGAAGAAGACTTTATATGATAGAGAAAAGTGCTTTGGAATAACTTGACTAYTATGTTATAAAACGAGACCAATACAGTCCTTACGCATTAGAAATTTATTTCCTGTTTAATTACAAATGTTACAAATATGTAATCTAAACAACCACTATAGAGTCACATTATTGCTTCGCCATTATTTAAGTAGCAACGAAATAATTAATATTGCATTTGATTTAACTGCCATTACGTTAAGGCATGTCTATCCTTGAACTCTTGCTTCCAACAACCCAATCAGTATTAAATTAAGACAACTCACCAACCAAGATCCAGCTGTAAATATACATTTATTCGCCAAGCAAAGACGCCCAAGTATAAATTCTGTCTAACAACAGCCTGACGGTTTCCAATATAAAAATATATAAATGAAATCTAGGGTTTCGCTGATCTGCCCCAGGTCCCGTGTTTGACATGCTAGGTAAAGTCTTGATAAACTAAAATGTAATAAATAATTAGCTACCAATTAAACGAAATGAAATAAATACCTGGCTCATAAATAACCCGCACTTATTCGCAGTAGCAGAACACTCGCCCGCTAAGGGTAAGGACGAACAGCTATCGAACTCTGGCCCGTTCTACAAGACGCAAGGGTAATCAATTCCGCCCCATTAAACTAATGCACAGAGGTAATATCGCATGCTCACGCAGAGGTGAGAGTAACGATGGTTAAAAGCTGTCAGCAACGTGCTCGAGGTGGAGGCAGTCTGGAGGTTACACGGGACAGTGTCCACGCTAAAATGCCAAACATTAAAATTGGCCACACTGTAGTGAAACAACTCGGGCAACCAGCTTGATGTTGTTTAATGTACTATCTAAATCTGTTTTTTAAGGTTAATTCATTCTTATTCAAGAGAAGAAATAGGCTGGCAGTTGGGTTCGAACCCACGCGCACTTATCTTTACAACAAACGATCAATTTTTTTTTTTTTTTTTTTTTTAAAGTTAAACCATGAACACAGAAACTAAATAGTCGTTTCATAATCCATATAACATGGAATTATGTAATCTAATTATAGATCCTGAAAAGGGCTTGAAGAATTTCGCTTAGTTATACCAAGGGAGACCGAGGACGAGCGAGCATTAATCTCAAGGCTTTGTTCTTTGAAGGCCGCGTCAAATGGAGGCAAATTAATAAAATGTTGTTTTTATTCTTTTAATATCATCATGTGCTCAGATATCAGTGAACTGAAGAAAATATGAAAATAAAATAGAAACCTAGGAGAGGGATGTGTTGATTTTACATTGGGCCATGCATTCAACAAGACCATCGAACACTTTGTCTATCTTAACCCTACGGTCTGTGGCATACATTGTATTTCACTAAATCCCGTTTGACAAGCTTCTCAGTCATGCCAATTCCAAATGGGTGCATCCCAATATGAACCTAGCAAGGGTCATACTGACACATAAATCGCCAAAGATACGTAGATTTAAAGGTGATTTTTCAATATAAGAGATTCAAACCTCGAACGTTGAACGAAGCTTCACTCAAATACGCACCGAAAACTTCACTATCTGTCTATATTTGCATCCAATGGATAATCACTTAAATAATATTAATATCAAGCACATCAAGCGTAAAAGCATATATTCCGTTAAATTTAAATGGAACATAAAATCCAACAGAGGAACTCTTTAAAGAAATATTCGAAAACATTTCAATAGGAAGTATTCTTTTCAAGTATGCATAAAGTAATCTTTAAACGCCGTCACAGGGTTAAACGAGCAGAATAAAGATCAACTCTGTGGAAACATTTCGAGTAAATTTACATACTAGTCCTCCTTTCAAGGCAAAATAAAGAACAAGTCCAAAGAATACTTACACGCGAGAAGAGGGCCTGTCGTATGATTCAGCGTAACACGGACTAGACAATTAATCTTTGTCAGATTTCACACTCAATCCAGAATACGTCAAATGTGTAAACTNTTCACTATCCGTCTATATTTGCATCCAATGGATAATCACTTAAATAATATTAATATCAAGCACATCAAGCGTAAAAACATATATTCCGTTAAATTTAAATGGAACATAAAATCCAACAGAGGAACTCTTTAAACAAATATTCGAAAACATTTCAATAGGAAGTATTCTTTTCAAGTATGCATAAAGTAATCTTTAAACACCGTCACAGGGTTAAACGAGCAGAATAAAGATAAACTCTGTGGAAACATTTCGAGTAAATTTACATACTAGTCCTCGTTTCAAGGCAAAATAAAGAACAAGTCCAAAGAATACTTACACGCGAGAAGAGGGCCTGTCGTATGATTCAGCGTAACACGGACTAGACAATTAATCTTTGTCAGATTTCACACTCAATCCAGAATACGTCAAATGTGTAAACTCAGAAGCGTGAAACGCAGGTCTCAGGCATCCAGACTTCAATTTCTTCAACCTAGAAGTACTCCTCTCAGTTTACGGCCTCGGCCCCTGCTTCTTGTCATTTGCAATCGAAGAGCGGAAAAAGCACCGATCAAGAAAGCAAGGAGGGAGGGATTTTGTGAACGTTAATCCACCATAACCCTAAACCAAAATTTCCAGGAACCCTAAACAGTACCAGATATAAAAACGAGATAACCAAAGCAGTTTACAGGGACAGCTTTGAAGAAATTCCCAGAACTGATTGCCAGCGCTGATCTACAGAAATACCCCATATATATATATATATATATGTTTAAAAGAAAAACAACGGTAAATACTTTATTTACAAGGTGGGTAGCAGCTGTAAAAGTTTCATAGTCACGCCAATAACAATTAAGCTACAATTCACACACATGATTCACACTATATCCACTGAAACCACAATTTGCACAATAGCCATTAACTACAGTTTATAAATATACGCAGCAAGATAGAAACGCCCATAGATTTACATATTTGTGTCCTTAACGCTTGCAGCAAATGATTCTTATGCTCCTACCACTCCTGCTCCTGCTTGCCGACTGCAAAGAACCCACCGGTACCTCCCAGCCAAACGCTAGGGGTACTCTCCTTCCCCCTCATCCCCCCGAGCCGTAAAGGGGCCACACACAATCCAGACAATAGCCTAGCTTCTCAGCCCGCCTCCAAGGCTGAGCTACCACTCAAGTCAGTTGAGAATCCCCAACTCCTACAAGAAATCAGTACAGTCTCTGGTCTGGTAGCATAACATTACCAATCGCTGAAAAACAAAAGTCATTTTTCTTTCCCCCTCCTCCTTTCTTTTATCCAGTCTCAAACCCTAAATCCTCTTCTTTTAGGTTTTCCCCCCTTTTCCCTTTTATTTTTTTTATTTTTTTTATTTTTTATATATATATATATATTTTTAAAACTCAAAGAGTATGTGCGCTCATTAATAATTCCCTTTTATTTTTACATGCGTAACTTTTATTAATGGTAGAGGCAGTAGGGATTAATAATTTACAGAAAGAGGATCCATTTATCATTTTCATTATTATAAAAATTTAAGATTAAGGAATACACCACCATTTGTTTATAATATATGTATATATATTTTCATTTTTTTTTTCTATTTATAAGCATGCATTCATCATAGTAAATTATCATTATCCATCATTTAAATTCACCATTAATATATATATATATATATATATATATATATATATATAGGATAATGAGAGATTAAGGTGATGGCAAACATGTATATGGGAAAAGTAAATGTATTACATAAAAAGAATAATGAGGAATTAAGGGGAGGGATGGTGATTTAGCAATGTGAACTGGACATGTAAAAGGGAGATGGATACTGGAAGATCAAAGTGATGGAGGATAGTTTAATAAAGTAGATATGGATAATGAGAGGATAATGGTCTGAGTTTTTTTTTTGTTTTTTTTTTTTTGAAATTTTCATTTGTTAAGGTCACACTAAATTTCCCCCCTTTTTTCTAGAAACGTCTTAGGCTTAGGGCTTAGATTCTAAGCTAGGCGACGATTGCTTAGGGGAATTTGTTAAGGTGCTATTCAGGTGCTGATGACTTAGGGATAATTAGGCTGACTCCTTCAACCACATTATTGCGACGTGACCTTCAGGACGCACCATGTGCGCCAAGGGTGGCACTCGCCTCTTGAATTTCTTTTGGGCGACGTGCCCTTCAGGATGCACCATGTGCTCCAAGGGTGCCACTCGACAACTGAGTTTCTTTTGTGCGACGTGCCCTTCAGGATGCACCACGTGATCCAAGGGTGCCACTCGCCAACTAGACTGATTGGTAGACCTCTATAACCCCCGGAGTCAACACTCCACCAAGTGAACTTGTAGGAGACTAAGGGTTCTAAGGAATAAGGGTCGCGCCTTATTGCACACCCCTTAGAATCATCGTGAGCGACTGTCACCGTCTGCCCTCACGACATCGTGGATCCTCTCGAACTAGGTAATCGTTAACCTACAGTTCGAGCCACGGTGGGACTGCTAGCAGGCGGTGGCAGGGCTACTATCTACCCCTCTCCCTCAACCTATCTGCAAATCATGTGTGGCCCCTTTACTCCATATGTGAGTCTGGTCAGCAAGCTATCGTCAGCCTGCATCGTCAATAATCATGTCAGAAATGTCAACAACAAATCATCAAATCGAAGGAAACATCATAGTAAACATATCAACCCAAAAGCACACTCCCTGACTCAGTCCGGAGTCCAAGGGGGTTCTACCGATGCCTCTGTATCCTCAAGGTCAAAAACCCTACACACTCAATAAAACTGCGTCAATAGAACCTGTCTACATCAAATAGTAACACATCATGTCATCGGTCAATCGCATCATAATGAAGTATAAATGGTCAACATCATAAAAGTCCAGATCACTTGCAATCAAGTGTCCTCAAATAATAAGTGTTCTCAGTGTGCCAGAGCGGGATATTACACAAAACCCTAATATTAACTGGGGGTTGAGGCATGTAAAAACCATAACCCTAACTTTAGACAACTACCTCCACTACTTCTTGGGGACTAAAATCCAACAACGCTATGTCAGTTTGTCGATGAAATTCCGTCGACCCTTCGTTGAAACCTGATTATTAGTTTTTTTGATGCATTCATGTAGGCTATTCGATGAATGTACAGACGTCAGATATCCAAAAACCGTAAGGGCCAAAAACTCATTGAAATTAGACATTGTTTCCGACAATTATGTGTTGCAAGTCCGACGTAGAGATATGTTGAATATCCTACATCCCTACGGTTATTAATGTCAGACACATGGTCTCATATCCAATGATTATGCTCGTTGAATGGATGATGATACAACAATACCTCCAATGGGGATTCCATACCTCTGATGGAAAATATTGTCAGTCCTAAGGTAAAATATCCGACTTCCCCTTTCGACGAATATTCAAAGGTAGTACAGTACCTCTGACGAGGGTGTCATTCATCTGATGAATAGTAATTCCATTCATGCTATTGTATATTCGACGATTTCTTTCAATGAATATCCAATGGTTTTACAATACCTCCGACAGGGTTTCTATACCTCTGATGGTTAGTATTGTTGGTCCATTCGTCATATATCCGATGACATTGTGTATATTAAAAAAACAATAATAATATTTCCTCTTATTTATATTTTGTGTTTCAAACTCACACTATTATTCCAGAGACATTATGCATGAAATATTTGTGATATTGGGTTGTTGTTCCAGGATTGAAACAAAACTGTGATTGTAGAAAAACATCCTCCTCAAATATATAGTGTAAGAGGTCAAAGAATATTGTTGATCCCATATCTCACCATGGGGAATAAAATTTAAATCATAGTGGACAAGATTGAAAATTGAAGAAATAACCTGAGCTCCCATTCCCTCAAACTACAATATGAACTAGTTAGTGTTTGCTAGAAACCACAAAGGAAAAATCCCACATTGTCTCATCTTCAACATAGAAGTTGTAGTGATAAACCTTAATAATGGTTGGCCAAAATGGAAAATGAAAATGTATAGGACGACGTAGTTCAAGTGCACTATATAACCTTACATGAATTCCCACCATTGGATTAGATTGGAGGGTTGTGGAGACAATCATCTTATGCATTCAGTGGAAATATTAACTCATCTTTCAAGACATAGAACAAGAGGGATAGGTGTACCCATAGACATCAAGCAATCAACCCATAGAATCCCAATGGAATTGATAGGGTGGTGGGTGACAATGTATGGGTTAATTGTTAATGTTCATAACTCATATATGCTTGCAAATAAGACATGATTATGCATTAAGGTTTGTCATGGGTTCAAACCCTGGTTTTGACTTTATGAGAAAATCATTTTTATGAGTGCTTATCGCTTAGGAATGGGTAGAATAGAATGGAAAGCATTGAGATGCTTATATTTATGGCTTAATTCCACCTTTTGCACTTGCTTTATTTTCTTGCAAACTAATCGTGTGTGCTTTGGTTGCAGGTCCAAGAAAATCAAAAGTTGAACTATGTCAAAGATACCAAACCTACATATCCCAAAAAATTCATCCCTAAAAAAACCATCCACAAACCATTGTAATATTGTGTAACCAAGCCATCAACACACATTCACACAATCAAAATAATGTTGTGAAAAACATGTTGTCATTTCCAATGAGTTGTAACATCCACATGCTCAATCTAATGTATGTAATACCTCTATAATCACCACATCATCAACATTATAAGAAAACCATATCTCATAATTTGTTAGTAAATCATATGAACATACACAAAAATCAATAAGAAACATGTAGTAAAGTTCACATTAACATTCCCTATAGTTCCTAGCAAGGGTTGAGAGTAAACGATCATAACAAGGTGATATCGAGGATTATTAGGCTCATAAAATTCCAATAGGTAGCTTTGTTGTGATACTTCAAAATCATACATGTGTTGATCATTTTTAAGATAAACATCTAGAAACATCACTTGAGGATGTTGTTTCGTTCAACATTCAGATAATTGTATCTTCTAATTTTGTATAAAATTGGTTGTTTGGGCATGTAAGTGTATTTTAGTGAAAAAAATTGAACAAATTAGGTAATGAACATGAGACAAGTATAAAAATCATATTGATCCCTAAAAGGGATGGAAACATATAGATTTGGGATAATGTTCTATAATGGTTGAAGAAAATGGACCATGAAGAAAAGCTGGGAAACCGAGATAATTTTGTCAAGCCTTGAACTTTCTCAAGATAAGCATTAGGAAACCCTCAAAAATTCTACCTATGTTTCATGATATAATCCAAATTGTCCTAAAATAACAACAACTATGTTATAGAGAACCTAGTAGACTTGTAGGATTAAGTCAAAAGGAAATGATGCTTGAGGCCTCATGACCATACAAATAACTTCTTTGGCATCCATACAATAATTAAAAACCATATGCATTGCAACCAGATGATTTTTTTTAAGTGGAAAGGATGTCGAATAAGTGAATGATATGCGATGTTTCATACAAGTAGAAATAAAACAAAGCATCCCTATAAAGCTTACCAAAAAAAAATTATAAGCATAAAAATAATCATTTTGCATGCTTGCATTATTAACATAAAACCCATTATTTTGCATTTCAGTTATGTTATTGTTGTGTTCATAAGTTTTTTTGTTTTGTTTTGTTTTAAATTGATATAATTATGTTAATTCAGTAGAGTAACATGGCTTTAGAATATATCCATTCATTGTTTGTGAAAATAAACTTTATTGGTTTTCCTTTAATATGAAGGCATTGTTCCCCAAATTATAAGTGATAGTAAACGGTCCTAGACAAATTTTTTGAAACCTAGTATGCTCACCCTTGTCTTCATGAGCAGAATTGTAGAGTAATACTCTTTGACCAAATCTAAATGATTTAACTTTTTCCTTGTTATTTTGGAACTCCTAAACAATACATTGTTTCTTCTTCATTTTTTGTGCTACAAACTCACTCTAATCTTCTAGAACCATTAATGAATTAAATCTCTAATTTATTGGTTTGTTTTCCAATTCGTTAATATGGAAAGCTAAATAGCCATTGGAAACATCAGTATCAATAGGAATGATTTCCTCTTTTCCATATACTAATATGAAAGGTTTATCACTAGTACTAATCTTGGTTGTTGTCTTGTTGGCCCACAAAGAATGTATTGGTTCCACTTGCCATTCATGAATATTTCCACTAATTCATTGCCTTGGGGTAATATGGGGACAAAGTTTAGAAAATTACATTGTACTTATGGAAAATACCCAAAATATCTCTAGATACAAAGGCACCACCATTATCACTAATAATTTTTAGAGGTGGACTGAAGAAGGAAAATATATGTTCTTGTAGAAAGGATACAAGATGTTTTTTTTTTTTTAACAGAAACGGTTATAGATTATATTAATGGGGTGGGCTAACCACAGATCTGATTACAAAATGGCTTCGAATTTCTTCGGGTCTAACTTCCTGAGCCATTCTACTTCTATAGCTATAGACTAGTGAACTGAACGACTTCTAAGGGAACTGGATTAAATTTAAGTGTCGAAACTCCAGTCACTGTTTCAGCATAAGACTCAACATTGTTTTGACATATTTCTCAGCACTATTTCAGCATTTGTTGCAGCGATGTTTCAACATATGTTGCAGCACTGTTTTAGCATATGTTCCAGCACTGTGTTTCAGCATCTGTTCTAGCACTGTGTTTCAGCATCTGTGTTTCAGCTTCTGTGTTCCATCACTGTGTTTCAGCATTTGTTCCAACACTGTGTTTCAGCATCTATTCCAGCAGTGTTTCAGCATCTGTGTTTCAACATCTGTGTTCCAGCACTGTGTTTCAGCATCTATTTCAGCACTGAGTTTCAGCATCTTTTCCAGCACTGTGTTTCAGCATTACATCACTATTTCAGCATATGTTCCAGCACTGTGTTTCAGCATCTGTTTCAACACTCTGTTTCAACATCTGTTCTAGCGTTGTGTTTCAGCATATGTTCTAGCCCTCCTTTGCACCTCCATCTACTATTTTTACACGCTGCTGTCCTTTTGATTTTGATTATCATCTTTCTCAGGCATCTTCTGCTTTCTGCATTCTTTTACGAGCTGCTGTCCTTTTCAAGGAATACATTTCTTAACTGGATCCCCACTGTTTACGCTGAGTTCTCCTTGGGACAAAAGGGAGCCTTCGTTGGCTAGTTTGTCTGCTTCTTTGTTTGAATCTCTGAGAATATGGTAGCACTTGAAGGAGGTAAAGTCTTTTAGAATGTGTCTTAAACTTTGCAGATTCTTGTTTAGCCCAACATCTTTAAACCGTCCTCTGGAATGAATTGTTTTGATCAAGATCTCAGAATCTCCAAATGCTTGTAGCTCCCGGTATCCTCTTTCCCTGGCTATTTGACAAACTTTGATCAAACTCAGAATTTTTGCTTGATTATTGGATCGTTGTCCAAGACCCCAGCAAAAGGTTGCTAGTTTTTCCCCTTCGCTGGAATAAATGATTCCTCCATCTCCCACTGTTCCAGGGTTTCCTTTGGATGCACCATCAAAAAAGGCTGAAGTTATGCCTTGTTTTTTCCACCAACTCTGAAATATGTCATGGCTATCTCTTAACCTCCATTCTATTTCAAGATGGGGTTTTGTCGCGCTATGGGTTTGCAAATTCAGCGTGGTGGAGCCGAGCCACTCCTTTTCTTCCTGCAATATTGAGGTATCGATTTTGTGATTTTGGGAGCTCAAAGCTTCTAGTAGGAGGCCTTTTTCTTTCGCTGCTACCATTTTGGGGGTCCATTCTGTGTTGTTGAAAATTTTCTCATTTCTTGCTAGCCATAGCTTCCAGCAGACGTACTTGGGGATGGAGATCCATATTCTGGCCCATAATGTTTTCAGGGAAAGCGAAGGGTAACTATCCTTCCAGCCAGTGAATAGATCCACTACTGAGATGCTGGTGGGAACATCGACCTTGAGGCCTTGGAGTGTAAGCTGCCAGACTTTGTTTGAGAAATGGAAGCCTACAAATAAGTGATCCGAGGTTTCCATGGCTTCTCTGCAGAGACAACATCTATGTGGTCCGACAATATTTCTTTTCAATAAATTTTCTCCCGTCAAAATCTTTCTGTGCATTAGTGTCCAAAAGAAGAAATTTACCTTCGGGATCGCCATCGAGTCCCAAACCTCCAACCAGAACCTTGACGAGAGTGGTCTATTTTGCAGTTGTTGAAGCAGAGCATAGCCTCTAGCTGCTTTATAAATTCATGTGGGTCCCCAACCCCAGATGTATTTTTCTGTCATGTGCACAAGAGCTGCCTCCCGAAGCTCTGCTTTGAGCATATCAAGTTGCTGAAGAAGGCGATCTGGGACATTGTTGAAATGTAAAAAATTCTTCATCCCACTTTGATATGTAAAAAATTCTTTGGATACCTTTGCTCTCAAGAAAATCGCGAATTTCCCGCAGGCTAGCAATTGATGCAATGGGCGGATTCCCCATGATCCTATCAGTCCAGAGTTTGGTGCGTTTTCCATTGCTAGGGACGCGGTACAAGTGTTGATTGAAGAATCGCATCCCTTTAATGCACAACTGCCATAAAATCATGGTCTTCCTGCTCACTGCGTTTTGGAGATTTCGAATTTTAGCATTTGGGATGTATCTGTGCTTCAATGTTTTGCTGACAGGGTGTGAGGGGTCGCTGTGCATCTTCCACAAGATTTTTCAGCCCAGAGCA
Organism: Picea sitchensis; assembly: GCA_010110895.2. Lineage (NCBI taxonomy): Eukaryota > Viridiplantae > Streptophyta > Pinopsida > Pinales > Pinaceae > Picea > Picea sitchensis. Next base: position 13,378 of record SNQJ01S0108892.1, read on the forward strand.
GTGTTTTCCAGAGCTGAGTCACGAATCTGCAGTCCACCTTCTCTCAAAGGCCGCTTGGCTCTCTCCCAATTGACTAAATGAAATTTTCTTTGGTTCCCTTTCCCACCATGCCACAGGAAATCTCTCAGGAGTTTGTTGATCTACCCTGCTATCAAATTGGGCGCTAAGAGGTAGGACGCTTGATATATCGGCAATGAGGATATAACTTCTTTTATCAAGATTAATTTACCTCCATGGGTGAGCCAGTATCCTCCCCAGGCTTCGATTTTTCTTTTGATTTTTGCTAAGACTCCTTCCCACACGCTGACTCTATTTACACCCAAAGTTAGAGGCAACCCAAGGTACTGTATCTTTTCCCATTTGGAGTGTCCTTTGAAACCCAAGGTGCTTTCTATCTTCTGAGTTTCATGGTATGCAACATTCCAGCTGTAAACAACACTTTTTCTTTCGCTTATCAGAGCTCCGGACACCTTGTAATACGCTTGGAGAGTACCCTTAAATGCAGTGGCTACTCTGTTTGAGGCTCCTCCTAGCAGAAGAGAGTCATCCGCGAACAGAGTATGGTTTATGGGCTTCAGATTCTTTGTTATTCTGAGGCCTGGGGATGCCCCTATTATCGTTTCCTGTTCCAACTTCCTGCTAAGGGTATCCACCACTAATATGTACAGAAATGGAGAGAGGGGGCATACTTGCCTCAACCCCCTCATAGCTTTGAAAAAATTGGTTGGTCTCCCATTTACCAATGGAGAAATCCAAGGGCTGTGAGTACAAGCTTTTATCAACTTTACAAACTCAGGATCAAATCCAAAAGAGAGAAGCACTTGATACAGGAAGGACAACTTTACTCTGTCGAAGGCATTTGCCATGTCAAGCTTGATCAGCATGCCTTTCT
>SNQJ01S0108892.1:16793-43615 GCA_010110895.2 Picea sitchensis
CTTGTGTTTCTGCCAATTGACATTTCTATGGTGGGCTGGCTTCCTTGGGTCTTTTGTCTTTCTGCCTCTTCCTCCCTTGCTTCTTTACGAGACATCCTCCCTTCTCTTTTGGCTGGCCTTTCTAGAATCTCGTCCTCCAAGGAGCTTGATGGATCTATTACTTTCTTTCTGGCTATGTCAGCATATGTTGGAGAGGGGACTGCTTCCAAGGTTCCTTCCACTTGCCCAGGTGCCCCTGTGTCTTTCCCATTTGGAGGGGGGCTTGATTGTGTCCTGTTGTCCATAATTTCTAGTTCTTCTGTGTCATTGATGACTTTTTCTGCTTGAGGTTCTGTATGAGGCGGGGGATTGGAGCTCCCGTCGATTTTCTCTGTCTCTATTTACCCGAAGTTGTCGTTCTTGGTTTCTCCTTTGGATCTGAATTTTGTTGTCCCTGTTTTCTGTACTGCAGTCCATTGATTTGCTTTCACATTTTCACTTTCTTCTGAATTCTTTTTCTTGCAGTGCCTTGCGAAATGGCCGTAGCCGTGGCAGTGACGACATTTGAAGGGGAGCTGCTCATAGTCTAGCTCCTGAATGTGCATCCAGTCTGCGGCCGTGAGATTAATTGCCTCTGGTAATCCCACTTCCAGATCAACCTCCACACAGATCCATGCGCATGAGTACTAATCTTTTCTCACTGCTTGATCTATATACCTTCCGAGTGTGTTTCCGATTGCATGCAAAGATTTTTGGTTCCAGCAATGTAAGGGGAGGTGAGGTAGACGAACCCACACTGGGACGGCCGAGGGCACATCCTGAGCTGGGTCAAAGTCTGGGGTCCATTTGTTCAGGTATAACCCCTGTGGCCCCATGAAGTATGACCCATTTATGAAGATGAGGTTTTTATCTTCAGGGTTGTCGAAGACGAAAAAAAAAAATCCTTTCCCTACGAAGTGGCCCTTTATTCCTTCTGATATGAGCAGATTCCAGTTCCTCTGCACCCAGGCGTCTACGGATTTGGGAGAGGGCCAGAGACCGGTGAATTGCCTGATAAGTCCTCTTTCTGCTAAGTTGACTGTCGTTCTACAAGTTTCTTCCAATGGCAGTTCGACACTGGGAATGCTGTCCAATTTCTTCACGAATTTATGCTGCACTGCTGACGGCGGTCTGTTGGAGGCTGCAACGACCAACTTCCTAAATGATTCCAGTTCTGGCAATGGGGGAGGGGTAGGGATGGAGCCCCCACCAGCGTCCATGGCTGGGGAGGCCCTAATCGATGCAGAGAACCCGAGCTGGGGCACGTCCTCACGCCCCTGTGTGTTAGGTTGCAATTTTTAGGTCCGTCAATACAAATTTTGTAATCCAACAAATTTTTGGCTGTAGGCAAACTTCTGCATTATTTGACCTGACCTAGAAGATAAAAGGTGGTGAGATTGGCTCGGAACGGTTAATCAAAAAATGAGCAGCGACCATGTTCGGGTTCGAGCCCGAGACCTGACCGTCGTTACATGACCGACCTTACCACTACGCCGCACCCACGACCTTAAAGTTGGTGAGCTTGGCTCGGAACGGTTAATCAAACAACGAGTAACAACCATGTTCGGGTTCGAGCCCGAGACCTGACCATCGTTACATGACTGACCTTACCACTACGCCGCACCCACGACCTTTATAGGATGTTTTGCTTTAGCATTCATTAACAATACAAATTTGGGCCACTTCGTGAAATAGTCAATTGTAGTAAGGATAAAATGTGATGAGTAGAAAAGTGTGGGGATCAAATGGGGCCTATTACTCTATCCCCCACTTGGTAAATTCAAAATAAGTGCTCACTAGGTTCAGGGGCACACCTAAAAACGTTTTCTTGCCACTTCATCATTGGAAACAATCACATGATTTCAAAAACATGAAAGAATTTTGAAACACAGTGGGATAATAGAAATCATAACACAAAATTTTATGCACAACAACTTTAGCAGGGATATATCCACTAGTACGGAATTGCAAACGAGCACCATCATGAAATTTCCATAGTATAGATTTGACTTTGGACTTACCAACACATCAAAGAAACATAACATCAACATGTATATGGACCAACCAATTGTTCAACATAACATACTTAGTACTTTCTAAGCTTAGTCTCCTCTTTTCATTGTCCTGCAAATGGGAAGGGAATTGTTAGTTTCATAATTACACGATGATGTCCTAGTACCTATGGTCAATAATTGCATCATAGTAAATATCAAAACATTCCATTTAAAAAACAACAACCAGTGAATCCTCATCCTCTTGGCTATTAGGATTTTTATCATGAGCATTTTTAGCCAAAAGAAGAGATAAATACTTACCTCATACAATATTAATATCCACAAGTTCAAGATTAAATTATTGATTCTTGCCAAGGCAATTTGTCCTTCTTCCTTGCAGAAACAATTAGGAAAACAACTACTTGACAACTTGAATAGGAACTTTAACAATCGTGTGCTTTCCAACACATAATGTATAAAAGTTCACAAAGAAACCATGAGGGACAAAGCATGTTTTTCAATTAGAGGGTATTTAAATTCATTTTTAATGAAGCGTCGACTCATAAAATCCATGGGTTTTTCAAAAAAAATTGTATCGAGCTGCACAAGAATGACCAAAACAACTAAGTTTGTAGTGTTGGTATAAATATGACAATCGCTTGAAAATTTATTTTTTCCAAGGCAGGGGAAAATGTAATGGAATTTTTAAGGGATTGAACTTGGCCTCCAAGGAACTTGGATCCTAGATGACAGATGTGTATTTCTAGACTAAAAAATGTATGAGATTGATTATTTGAGTAAAATTGAGCACAAATATGGGAGAAAAGTTAGTTTTCCCCATAAAATACTAAATGGATTTCTTAAATGTGGAAGATGGAAACCTATAAATAGCATAAAATCTCTCTAGATTGATCATTACACTATCCTAATTTGAGACAATATTCCCCAACAATGTCCCTTAATTCACACCAAAATCATATTTGTTAGGATTAAGAGAATACCAAATTTCTTATATTTGAGTAAAACCCACTTTAGACGATCAAATGATGAACTCTTTTCAGAAATGCACCAGTAGAACATTAAGAAAAATATGATTGATTATACATGTTAAATCATCAAACACAATATGAATTACCCTCTAAAATGTATCACTTCCATTCATTATCCTAAAGGGAACACGATTATATGCAAAAGTGACCCACCTCATTGTTAAAACAATTTCTTTAGGATTTATTTTAATCTGATTGTAGATAGAAAAATTGTCTAAGAGGAACATCATTTCTAAACTGACAATAAGTTATAAGATAACATCCATGAAAGGAAAAGGGAAATTGTCTTTGACATTAACTCATTCAAATCTCTAAAATCCATGCAAATCCAATGTCATCATTAATATTCCAAACCGAATCCAGATTGGCAACCCACCTTGAGTAGCCAATAGAGATGACGACAATAGACTCAAACATTTTTTCAATATCCTTCATAATTAAGGAATATAAACTGGTATTAATAGGCCTTTATTTTTTTATAATGGTATTTACATCCTTCTTATAAGGAATAGAATGTTGGATTATATCAAGGTCAAAATCTCTTGTATTTATAATACCAGGAAAAGGTGTCCCAAAATTTTGAAAATAAGGATAATAATTTGGCTCTTTCTTCCTGAGTACATTGGGATCCTATACACAAATATTTTGGATGGATTTCGAACCTATGTTCACTAAGATAGTTGGGTTAACATTGTTTTTAGAAGGTTCATTATTATGATCAACACCCTTGGAAGAGTCAATATTTGAAAACACATTCTCAAATGGCACAATCCTTTTTGGATAAACATTAATTTTCAGATTAAGGGAACCTAAAGAATTAGGCATGTCATCTTTTTTATCAACAAGAAAACAACGAAATTCTTCATCATTCTCAAAAATCTGCTAGGTATCATAATCTGGAACACAAGTAAAATAGAAAAAAATGACATTGTAATTAGTATCACCATTAGATAATTACCTAATTGGAATAGAAACAAAAAAAAACAATGTATTAGCCATTGAATTCCCCTCTATCGATACTTAAAGGATACAAGTTTTTCAATAAACAAATCTATAATTTGAATAAATCTTCTAGAAACCTTTTTGACTACTTTACATATCCTTTTTACCATATTCATTATCAACTCATAAGATCCAAAAACTTTCAAATGCTTGTAGCAAAATATTTTTCGAGACAACACAAAGCTTTAGACTTAACAATATTATCAGTACATGTAAAATTCAACCGGTAAGAAAACTGTCGAGGATTACCTGATATCAAATATAACATAACCTAGACACCACTAACTTCATAGGAAGAATTACCGTCAAACTATAAGTTCCAAAAGATATCTTGATCAGAATTAGGTTGGACAAGAGAATTATCTTCTTCTTCAATAAAGAGAGAATAGGTATCAAGACTAGTTTTGATATAATCAACCTATGGTCTAGGGATACTCTCAATGTAGGGATTAGTTGTAATCTCTCTCAAAATGACAATTTTATCATGGTCATGGGGAAGAATCATATGAGAACCCTATAAACTCAAATAATTGTCAATTAAGTGTTTCCACTCATGTCTTAGAATCATGGAAAATATTCCTACTTCCATATCAATCACTAAGAAATTGCAGGTGGTCTATATTTATGGGTGAGAACACATAACGAAAGTGAGGTCCTTGATTTTCCCATTAGTAGGTTGCACATCCTTATTAAAAGGAAGTGTATTCTTGTCTTCGCTCATGCAGGTGTGACCAATTTATTTCAGTGTTACTTTCGACATGATGTTGGGACAAAAACCTCCATCAATAAAAAAAGAATATGTAATTTTTCCTATAATTCAGAGGGAGACATAAAAAGGAGGCTATATAGAGTCATGTATAGTTTTGGAGGCCACAAATACCTCTTTCTGAAAAAATTCTTCTAAGTTAGTAGCATTTGCAATTAAATATGTTGTTTTCCATTATTCACAAATGATAAAATGAGGGAAACAAGGATTTTATTGAGTTTTTTTTTTTTGTTTCAGGGATTATATTACATATAAAAAACCAAAATTTCTTTGAGAGATACTGGGTCATTATCCACATTATAAGGTGAATACTCGAGTGGAAAAATATCATTTTTTTTATATAGAACAATGAGTTTTAGGTTCTAGATAATAGATAATGGTTGTTGTTCTATAGTTAGAAACATAATAAGTTTATTATTTTCATTATCTTTTTTCTTTCCAACATTTCCTTGACTAGGATTTTACACATATTTGGGTCTAAACTAATTTTGGATTGTCTAATTTCTAGTCATTGTAATGTATATTCATCATATTGTTCTTCTTATTTGATGAAAACTACAATATGGGGAACTTTTTACCTTTTCCCCTTTTTCTAGAAACCATAAAAGGATCACAAGTCATTGCATCATGAGATTCAACATATAAATTACACCAATGATTCAAAAAATATTCTTTGGACATAGCAGGATTTGGGCTTGTCAAAATCCTAAGAGTATAATTTGAAGCAAGTTTAGGATCTAAAGTTAGCCTGTGCTAAAATGAGATAATATAATTATGCATATGTTGCATCATTTGTAACATGACAAACATGTTAGTTTTGGGACCAAAATTGCCAAAGAATAAACCTATTATAAGGTTATTCTCTTCAAACTCCTAACAAGTTTGCGTAGTAGATCCTAGACATTTTATACCACTCTCTTCTAACTGATGACAATAAGAAAGGTGTAAGTTATTATCATTGTGAGAAAGATAAAAAAATTTGACATGGTCTAATAACCATGGGAACCTTATTAAAAAGTTCAATGAACCTTGTAAATGTGTTGAACCTGCACATAATAGATATAGCTATAAAATACCACACACATTTGCAGAGAGAAATTGAGAAAGAAGAAGCAAGAGAGAAAGAATGGAATAATTCTCATTAATTGTAATGAATAATGAATAAATTACACATGATATAAGATGTATAACTCAACCAATGTGAACTGGAGGTGAAGACAATATGACATATTGATGTTATAGAGTGATCTGGAAACACAAAAATAGTTACGGGAGTGAACTGCCACCTAGTCTAGTCTCTCGGGGAGTTATGAGAGTGAATTGGCACCTATATGAGTTAACTAGTCTACCAGTCTTCAGTTAACTGACTGAAATAGAGTGAAGTGAGGAGGTAATCAGGGAATCATGGGTAATTCATTAGTTTGGTGATGATACCAAGGAAAATGCACATTAGTTGGTGATGATACCAATGTTGAATGGTGACAAAACCATTGCAACATCTAGACTCCACTCAACTAGTCAAACTGAAGTGAAAACTGAAGAGAATATTCTCCTAGAGGAATATTCTCCCTAAAATTTAGGAGATTGGATAAAGACTAATAAAAATAGTAAAAGCCTTAGGAAAAATAAATCCTAGGTGTGTGTGTGAAGTAACTCCAACACCCCCCTTGAACATTACTATGGTGAAAATAAAGAATGGGTCCCAACAATGAGGCCATGTTAGGTACCCAAATGAAAAAGATACACTGAAATAAAGTGAGTAAAGAGGGAAAACCTCATGGGAAAAATCCCCCCTCAAGGTACAATGAATGTAAAAATGAGAAATGGTAGTTGTTAGGCAACTGTGTCCTTCACTCCAAGACGACTTCGTAGAGAATGTAACTTATGCTCAGTGAAGGTCTTGGTGAATATGTGTGTCATATGTTATGTTGAAGGACATAACTGTAGGTCAATGATCCCCTCATGTACTAAGTCTCGGATGTAGTGCATGTCGATCTCGATGTGCTTCATCCACTGGCTTTGAAATGGATATATACATAACTTTAGAGTTCTTTGGTTGTCACACAAGATGATTATTGGTTGATGAAATTGAATGCCCAACTTAGTTAGAAAATTTTGTAGCCACATATCCTGAATGGTTATGTTAACTACCCCTCTATACTCTGCCTTGGTTGAAGAAAGAGAAATAACATGTTGATTCTTTCTTGACCAACAGATAGGCCCAAAACCAAGACTAAGTGAGTAACCATATGTGGACATGCGATCATTGCTATCACCATCCTAGTCAGAATCAGTGAACCCAATGAGATATAATGTAGATTCTGTTGCATAATGAATCCAAAAGGTGATTGTGCCATGCATGTATCAAAGGATACACTTTGTAGCCTTCCAGTGTAGCTCATAAAACTTTTGCATGAACCTGTAAACTACACCAACTGCATAGGAGAGGTCTGGTCTAGAGTGTGTGCGATATAACAAGATCCCCACTAGTTTTCTGTACAATGTGTTGTCAACCAGTGGAGTTTCCTTGCCATCCTCAAGTTTGACTCCTGATAGGAAAGGTGTCAAAGCAGACTTATATTCTATCATGTGAAATCTGTCAAGGAGATCTCGTTCATACTTGGCTCGATACAGTTTGATTCTTGATGCATCCTAACCGATATTGAGTCCAAGGAAGAATTTTAATGGACCCATGCCCGTCATCAAGAACCTGTCATGTAGAATCCTCTTGACTGCAACAATCATTGAAATTGAACAACTGATGATCAACAAATCATCAACATACAGAACTAAGAGTAGAAGTGAATTAGCCGTCCTGATCATATAAACATTCAGGTTTGATTTACAATGTAAAAAGTTCTGTGACAACAAGTAGGAGTCCATATTGGCATACCATTCCCTCAGATCTTGCTTGAGGCCATAAAGATATTTCTTCAGTCGACAGACCAAAGACGGATCTTCCATAAATTCCTGGGGCTGCTCCATATAGATCTCCTCAGAGATATTAGCATGAAGAAATGTGTTATTGATGTCCATCTGATGGACTTCCCATCCCTTCGTCACCGCAATGAAAAGTTCCAAACGTATGGAATCCATCTTCGCTACTAGAGAAAAGGTCTCATCATAGTCAATGCAATGAACCTGGTGAAATCCTTTGGAAACAGGCCTAGATTTTTATCTACTAATATGTCCATCCGTTGCGCTTTTGGTCTTGTAGGCCCATCTGCACCCGATAAGTTTCCTTCCAGAAGGAAGGGGAACCAGATCACAAGTCTAGTTATCGAGGAGGGAATTGTACTCCTCCTACATGGCAGATTCCTAAAATGGATTTCCAACAGCCTCGCCATAATACTTTGGATCTGAAGACTAAACCAAGAAAAGATGCTTGGAGGAAAATGGTTCAGTGGAAGTGGGTGAAATAGAGGTATCCTCGAAATCAGATCGATTCCTCCTAGTATCATCTAGATCACGAACACGATCCCCTGCATCCTAAAGAGTAGTCTAGGCCCACTTGGGCCTCTGCTCTGGCTCTGCATCTGCATATGGATGCACTTAATCTCCATATGACTATACTAACTCTGTATCTAGATCATCTGAATCCTATGAATTGGAACTCTCATTTGAAGAAGAGTCGACATGTGCATGCTCATCATATCGGACAAGTGGAAGAATGAAGGTGTCTACATGTGGTTTTTGAGGTACATGAGAGACATTTTCCTCGAATTGGAAACTTACCTCAATGATGATCTGGTCTGAGGAAGGATCAATAAGTTGGTATCACTTCAGAACATTGGGGTATCCAAAAAATATACACTCTGTTCTTTGTGGATCAAGTTCCTTCCTCTTTTCAGAGGGAATCCAAGCCCATGCAGATGAACCGAAAATACGAAAGTGGGTCACTTCTGGTTTGAGGCCACTCCAAGCCTCGTAGGGGGTCTTATCCTTGACAGATCTATGGGGAGATACATTTTATAAGTAGGTTACACAAATAAGTTCTTCGGCCGATAGTATTTGTGGAAGTCACTTTGCATGTAGCATGCAAGATGTGATCTGTTTTAGAGATCTTGTTTTCTGCACAACAACTATGTTTTACTGCATAGTATAGGGAATTGTGTGTTGCAGCTGAATCCCTACCTCATGAAAAAGATTTTGGATATCATGGTTGACATACTCTCCCCCTTTATCAGTTTGCAGGACTTTGATTTTATTTCCTGATTGTGTCTCAACCAGGGCTTTGAAATCTTTGGGGTGTTGAAAGACCTATGATTTTTTACTGAGAAATTAAATCCATGTGAAACATGAGAAATCATAAAAATAATGATAACATACCTCACTTTTCTGATTGATGGATGCAGAAAAGGGCCCATGATATCACTATGTATCATATATAAAGGAGAGGAATCTCTACAAGTATTTCCTTTGTCGAATTTCTCTTGAGGGTGTTATCCAAGAACACATCTCTCACAAATTCCTTTGGAGAAATGGATGTCTGGTAGACCATCAACCAATGATTTCTTGTTGATCTGTTTCATATATCTGAAATTCAAATTCCAGAACCTTTCATGCCATATCCTACTGCTTTCATTAGCATGGGTAAGCAGTAAAGAAGAATTTGGTTCAATAAATTTAGAAAATATATACAATCTAGATTGATGATTTACCTCACCGGTAGAAACCTTGGCATTGGTTTGCATGCCATAGATGTCCACTGCATTAGGTGTGAATATGACTTTATTTCCGGTGCCATAATTCTTAATCTGATACGGATAGATATTATTGATGGAAAGTTCAGGAACGTACAACACAATATCGAAGCTTACGTTGGTGAGTTCAATATTTTCTTTGTCGATGACCTCGACTAGATAGTTTCCCCCCACCAGAATAGAAGGACCTTTGCATGCATCCAATGAAGAATATACTTCTTTTTTCATAGCCATGTGATGTGATTCACTTGAATCTATGATCCAAGCATCGAGAGAGGAGTTAATGGCAATCAAGGCATGGCTATAATTGCCTTTCTTGGGATTTCGATATTCTGGCTTCTTCTTCTTGGGACCCTTGGGGATACAATATCCAAGGTTATTTTTCTGAAGTATTTGAGTCATCACATCTATTTTTTTCTGCATGCATGCAAATTCTTGATGGAATCATTTATGGCAATATGTGCATTTCTCCCCTTTTCTTTTGATCAGGGGATCAAATTTTGCTCAAAATTTCAAAGTGCTCGGAATGCGACAAAAACAGTGCCATTGCGTCTATCTCGTCTTCCTGATTCCAGTGGTATATTTACTTTGTCAAACGGGCTCCGTATGGAGAATATATCACGTTCTGTTCGTCAAGTCAAACATGTAAAATTTTGGTGTTGACTGTACAGTCCATACAGTCTGACGTGGAAGGACTGTACAGACCGTATGAATGACGTGGCAACATATGGTTGGTTGATAGTTATCGAATCGGGAAGTGACACATGTCCTTTGGTGGAAAATGGTATGAGGACATGTGGCCCAATCCGTGGGCACCACGTGTCACTCGTTGCTTGGTTTATGGTTGTATGTAAAATTATGGGAGTCCGCGAGGTTCGACCCCCGGACCTCCCCCACTATGTAAACACTTCACAAACCTCCACTGACCAATGTTCCGCCGCATGGTTCTTGTTAACTATGTGGTGCCAATTTTGTTTATGTTTGTTTAATGTTTAAAATAGAGGGGGGTCGGGTCGGGGCCTAGCCCCGTCCCGTGGTTTTATTACACAACATATGACCATTGTAATATAACCTGCACGCAATTGTATTACATACCATATAATCCACGTTTTAAACTATACCATTGTGTATAAAGTGCGGGGGGTTATTCTATATAGCCCGTGGTTTCCCATATGACCGGAGCGTAGGGAAGTTATACCCGTTGTAACGAATTAACTAATTTTTCCATTCGCGCGGTCACATGACTTGCCATATGCCCAGGTGCCTAGGCGGTTAGGGGCTGGTGCACCCTTAACCATCCCACGGTTTGCATCTCGTTAGCGGTGCACCCGATTGAGTTTTCACGCTTAAATTTGCGTGTGAGCTAGGTTCAAAGAAGAAGGGTGCGTTTTGTAGAAACAGAGACAACAACAAGCGAAGGGAGACTTCGAGGAGGCTAACTTCTTCATTTTCCGACCGGTGGGGTGCGAAGAGCAGAACGGTTTTGGGGCACTCTGAAGCCATTGGAGCATGGGTTTGTCGGTTTGAGCATTGTGAGCATGTTTTTGAGAACTTTTGAACAATTAATAATGATCCATTTGGAAGCTGGACGAGGAGATGTAGGCCAAGAGAGGGTGAACTCCTTTATCAGAGTTGTTGTGTTTATGTGCTTATGTTCAGTGATTATGTTGTTGTCTATGTGTAATTTTCATAAGTATTCCTTTAAATCTATGTGTTGCAAGCTGATCCCTTTGCTTTAAACACATAGCCCATTCACTTGCAATAATTTTCAAAGTTTCAAGTCTTCTTCATTTTAGATCAAGAGTTGGTATGAGCGGTTTGAAGACTTGATTGTTTGCAAGTTTTGTTCTGATGCTCAAAAGGTTGAAACTCACCAAGAGGAGAAAGGTCAACTTGTGGAGCCAAAGTTCTTATCCGATGAGGAGGAAACATTTTCATTCCTTGCTTAAGTTCGAGGAGGAAACATTCACCAAGCATGGCTCATGCAGAAAACCATGAACGTGTTCTGTGTCGAAGATGAAGATCTCAGAGAGGCTATCATGGAGATGAGAGATGATGAAGATCTTGATGGAAAGGAACATATTTTAGTAGGGTGAAGGCTCCAACCCTAAAAAAACACAAGGGAGACAGTGGTGATAAAAATCCAAACGGAAATGGAGGGAATAATGCTTCTCCACCACCCTCTCCTCCATCATCATCATCATCTTCTTCTTCTTCTACCAGTTTGAAACATCTTCTGAATTCTCCAAAGGTGCATGGTAAAACTACTTCGCAATTTCCTTCATTAAATCTTGATATAGAATTTGAATTGCCAATATACAATGGAGAAGTTAATCATGAGAAAAGTTAGATAGTGGATACCATAAAATTTGAAGTATATTGTAGAATACAAAGATTCAAGATGATGAAACCAAAATTCAGCTTATGATGAATTCGTCAGTTCTTCAAATGAATCAGAACATAAAACAATGCTATCAAACAAAGACAGATCAGGTAGTGCCAGGATTATCTGAAACTTTAATCAAATACATTGGGGCTTTACATGGTTATTTAAGACATACTATACTCATGTTTAATCCTTTGAATCTAGATGAAGTTTGTGTGCAGGATACTCATTTGGAAGCAGGGGAAGGAGCGATACTCATGAGGGTTTCAAAAAGACATTCAACCATGGAGACAAGGAAAGAAGAGATTCAAAGGCAATGGCGGAGTGCTGTTGTGAAGAAAGAGGAGAAAAGTTCACATGTAAACATTGTTCAAAGAAGGCCATGATGAAGACCACTTTGTTGGAAACTTCATCACGAAAGAAGACCCAAAAAGTTTGTAAACAACAACGAAAGAGTCAAGGGCATTTGCATTCGACAAGACTTAGGTTGGTTCAGGTGATGAGATGAAAATGACAGCCATAGGTTACCAAGGTAATGGTTTTGTTGCAAGTACTAGCTCTTCAAGTAATTCTAATGTCAATGTAACTCAACAAGGAAAAGCGAGGTGAACTTTTCATATATTGGTTGTTTCAAAGTACCTACTAAGATAGACACGTTATTTGATTCTAGATCACAAGCAAACCCTATTTCCGAAGAGACTGTTAAGAAAATTAAATTGGAAACGATCCCACATCATCATACAACTTCTTGGTTGGATATGTGATAATTCTAAGTTCACACAAGTAACGGAAATTAACTAGGTTTGTTATAACTGCAAATTTCATTGATGGGGTAGAGCTTCATGTGATTCCGTTGGATATATGTGGTATTATGTTTGGAAGCCCGTATTTGTATGATAGGAAAGCTATTTTCTATGATCAGGAGAATAAGTATCATTTGCTTAAAAATGGAATTGAGTACATTATTAGAGCACACAAAAAGAAGATGAATTTATCAATCGCCATCTTGAGGGAAATGAGGTTAGTTAATAATGCTAGTAAAATTTTGTACTATCTTAATGATCAAACCTAAAAATGATGTTGAAACGAGAAAGCATTTCAGGTTGTGATGAAAAGTTAAATCAGTCTATTTGAAGTTGTTAGTAGTGAGTATGATGACATGTTAAAGAACCTGGGGTTGCTTGCCTCAAAGGAATCCAACATGAAATTCAGTTACAACAAGATTGTCTTTCAAATATTGGTATGTATAGAATGTCGGTTAGCATGGAAAATCATTATTAAAATAGTGAGAGTTGTTAGACAAGTGAGTGTACCAAGTTCTTATATTAATGGATCTCAATTACGGTAGTTCAAAATAAATATGGTGCGTGGCATATGTGTGTTGATTTTGGGGCTTTTGAACAAAATTACAGTTAAAATCATTATCCTCTTCCAAGAATTGATGATTTGCTTGATCAATTAAAAGATGCAAATATTTCACTAAATTAGATTTGCGAGTGGTTATCATCGGATCATAATTGTTGGTACATGGAAGACAACTTTTAAAGACCTTCAAGCAAAGTTTGTTTGAATGGATGGTAATGCCTTTGGACTTTGCAATGCACCAACAACCTTTACCACTCATGAGAGTTATGAGCGATGTCTTAAGGCCTTTTACGGATGATTGTGTTGTGTCTACTTAGATGATATTTTGATATTTAGAAAATCTATTGAAACATTGTACATTTGAAACAAGTTTTGGATGTTTGAGGAAAGAACAATTGTTTTGAAGTTGTCCAATGTGAATTTGGAAAAACTTCACCAGCCCCTAGAGCCATTGTTGGTGGAGGTGAATTAAAATTGATCCTTCTAAGGTTAAATTTATTTTGGAATGGTCGAGATCTGACAATGTAGCCGAAGGTAATAATTTTGAGCCATGTCACGGAGAAAGTTGTGCTAATTTTAGTGTTCTGACTCCATTACATCTTTGTGACAAGTGTCAAAACAGAAGTTTTTCAATGGGGAGGAGAAAGCAACATAGATTTTGATACTGAAATAAAAGATGTTGAGTTCAATGGTTCTTGCACTTCAAAATTTAAGACAACCTTTGAAATCTAGGGCAGGATGCAAGTAATTATGCAATGGGGCAGTTTTGCCTAGGTATGGTAAGCTAATTTGTTTTCATTATGAGACATTTAATGGTGCCGTGTTAATTATCCTACTTATGATAGGAATTATATGCATTGGTTCAAAAGTGTTAAGAAATGGAAGAACATTATTTGTTGGGGAAGAAACCATTATTCCTGCCAGATCATCAACATTTGCAATAGTTACAATCACAGACAAAGCTTCTATGGGATAGGCACTTTAGATGGATGGGTTTCTTCAGCAGTTTCATTTGGTTGCTCGAGGGTATAAGAAGGGAATTTTTAACAAAGTGGCTGATGCTTTCCTAGGCCTATTATTAGTGCTTCGGTTATTCTTAGTAGAAGGCTTACTAATGCATGAAAGTTATGTGGAGCAATATGATTTAGATACTAACTTTAAGGAACTGTATGAAACTTTGTGCCCTCTAACCATGTTAAGGAATTGGATTATCATGTGCATAATAATCTCTTGTATCATCTTGGCAAGTTGGTATGTCCTGGGGGAAGAATCAACATCATAAGAGAAGCGCATTCTTCTCTTATTGCTAGTCATTTGGTGTAGGCAAGGCAGGTGGCCTTCAATTTGCAAAGATATTACTCTTGGCCTAAGATGAATAAAGTGTTTGTGATATGTTGAGGGATATTTAGTTTATTGTGCTACAAGTAAACCTAGAAATCAGAAGTTGGGTTTATTACACTCCACTTCCAGTTCATTCTCAACCTTGGGAAAGTATTTCCATGGATTTTGTTGGTGGTTTACCTATGTCGAGAATAGGTCATGATTATCTTTATGTTGTGGTTGATCATTTTTAGCAAGATGTGTATTTTTTATGCCTTGTACTAAGAAGGTAACAGCATAAAAAACGGAACGGTTGTTATTTCAAAATGTTTGGGTGCATTTTGGATTGCCTAAGTCATTATTTATGATAGGATTCTCGATTTGTTGGAAGTTTTGGTCAAGTTTATGGGCACTCATGGACACTAAAAACGCGACTTTTTCATCCACCATGATGTGAATTGAGATAGAATTGGTAAATCATACAGTTCTACATCTTCTTTGTGCTTATTGCAGCAAGCTTTGTCCTACTTTGGGATGAACATTTACACTACATTCAACATCGTACCAATCGAGCTAAGCACTCATGACGGCATTAAGCCATTTTAAGCATGTTTTGGTTATTTTCCCAAGTCGCCTTTAGATTTTAGCTTTGGGAAAGATATTATTAGTGTCGATGGTCAATATGACATTGATGGAAGAGAAGTTCATTGAACAAATTTAGTCGATACATCAAATGGTGAAAAAGCAGTTGGAAAAGAGTCAAACAAAGTACAAGACAAGACATGAAAAAAATCATGTTGATCATAGTTTACAAGTTGTATATGAATTTTGGATTTACATTAGTAAAGTGAGGCTTAAGGAGAAGGTAAAAGTTGAAACTGATTCGATATGGTCCTTTCAAGATTATGAACAAGATTGGTAACAATGCTTTAGATTTGATTTACCTCATATATGCGGAATGTATGGGTTGTTAATGTTGAAATTTGAAGTTATGTAGACCTCCATTGATTGATGATCAAGGAGAGGCATATTCATATATTCCCTTCTGTCGATGATTTTTCTCGAGGTATCTATGAGAACTGGAAGACACCATCCCTTGGCAGGAGGATCTCGCGAACGAGACAAAGGAAATGGGTATTACTAGAGTTGGTCTTAAAGGGCCGAATCCAAGAAAGGCCAAATTAGTTGAGTTGGAAGGGTGAAATCATCTTCATAGGCGAGAATAGTCTTTTGGAGGTCAAATCTTTCCAATGGGAGGTGTGATGGGGGATCAAATTTTGCTCAAAATTTCGTGCCGAATGCGACAAAAAATAATTGATTGCTATTGCGTCCATCTCGTCTTCCTTATTACGGTGGTATATTTACTTTGTCAAGCGATGGAGAAGATATGCGATTACCGTCCAAGTCAAATAGAGCAAAAGTACGGTGTTGTATTTTGAAAAGTCCATACAGTCCCACATACGGTCACGGCGTGTGAGGACCCATTACGAAATAGTACATATGACTTTGGGCTTATCGGTTGGTTTATAGTTGTCAGTCAGTGACCGCGTCACTTTGAATTATGAAAATGGTATGGGGACACATGGCTCAATCTGTGGGCACCATGTGTCACTCGTTGAATAGTTTATGGTTGTATGTAAGAGTATAGGTCAGCGGGTTGACCCGGACCTCTATATATAAGAACTACAAACCTCCGACCAGTAATAAATACATGGTTCTTGTTAACTATGTGGTGCCAAACATTTGTATGCTTGTTTAATACTGCGCGGAGGGAATTGGGCCGGAACCCCTGGCAGCCGTGGTTTTATTATACAACATATGACCATTGTAATATAACCCACGCGCAATTGTATTACATACCATATAATACACATTTTAAACCATACCATTGTGTATAAAGCACGGGGGGTTATTCTATATAGCCAGTGGTTTCCCATATGACCGGAGCACGGGGAAGTTACACCTGTTGTAACCATTAACTACTTTTTCCATATGTGCGGTCACATGACTTGCCATATGCCAATTATAGGCGGTTAGAAATTCAAGCGTATATACTTAGATCTATGGTTTTACACCATTAGCACAGTTGCACCAGTCTTGAGTTTTCATACTTAAATTTAGCGTAATGAGCGAGGTTCCAAGAAAGAGGGTGCATTTTGGCGTCACGACAACAAGAGTTGAAGAGGGAGACTTCAGGGAGGCTAACTTCTTCATTTTTAGACCAATTGAGGTGCCGAAAAAAACCCATCTAGGGTTTTTTGGACACTCTGAATCCATTGGAGCATTCGGTTTGTCGGTTTGAGCATTGTAAGGCATGTTTTTAGCACTTTGAGCAATTAATAATAATGATCCATTAAAAGTTGGACCAGGAGATGTAGACCAAGAGAGGGTGAACTCCTTTATCAAGTTGTTGTGTTTATGTGCTTATGTTCATTGATTATGTTGTTGTCTATGTGTAATTTGCATAAGTAATCCCTTTAATATATGTGTTTCAAACTAATCTTTTTCTTTAAACACACAACATTCACTTGCAATAATTTTTTCAAGTTTTTCAGGTCTTCTTCATTTTAGATCATCTTTGCTTTCCACCTTTGGATGCGGAGGGGCATCGTTGAAGGGTTTTAGGTACCCTTCCTTCTTCAGATATGCATGAGATTTCCTTTTATTTATATTTATATTTCTGATATTGATAGGCTTCCGCTCTTACCTTGCAGTAATTCCATGCTCGCTGTGCCTTTTGATTTTTCCATGTTGTTGGGCTTGGTTTTCTCTTGTGTCGGGGTTTGATAAATTCCTAAAGAGAAAGAATATTCCAAGTGGATCTAGAGGTGAATTTGATTGAATGGAATGTTGATACAAAAACAGAGAATTGGGATAAGTTGGAAGGCCCGGGTGAGACCATTTTTTCTCCTCCTTAGATTATCAACCTAGGAATTTGATTTCGCGACAATATCCTTGATTTTTGTAAAGAAATATTGGAGAATGTAGAATATTTTTGGATCCAATGTGAAATTCCTACCTCGAACACATGTCCCCTCATCTCATCTTGTTCAATATCCCTTCTGTAATATCCCAAGGGCGATCCCCGGTTATTTATGAATTGTAAACAAGTTTTGTAGGTTGGTGGTTTGAGTGTTGATAAGTTGGTGGGATTATTAATGTGTTTATTAAATTTTGGAAACCTAAGTGTTAAAGGTAGGAGCCTATTTTGTATATGTAATTATGATTATCTGTCATAGTATGGATTTGCATGCAGACCGACCATGAGAAAGAGTGATGGGGGACTAAAAACTTCCCACCGAGTGGGTAGGGGAAAGGGTGAAAGGGTTGAGAAATAGGGAATACAATATTGGAGCCCATTCTAACAGGAATAATAGTTGTGTATTCCAAGCTATGAAAAGAAATGTTTTTATCCCTATAAGTCTGGAAAGGCAAACACATGTAGCTTCAGCGTGTGAAAAAAGGGAGTATACAACTCGGAGACAATTGTGACTGGGTGCATCTGGAGTTAAAGTGAAGAAGTCATTGTGGTGGGGGTTAATCCCTCCTTCCATCCATTGTTTGAACCATGTTTCCTCTGCGTCTAACTATACCTACCATGCATAGTGAAGGAAGCCCTCATGGGAAGATTGTTCACTATCCATTTTACATCCTCCATGAATCACATATAGCTTTGGGATCGACTGCTGTGTTGATTCTTTGTCATGCACCCTGAAAACCAATGGAAAACCCATGGATTGAGCCATGTCTAATGAAAATTTTAAGCACCCTGTAAATGCCTGAACTGTGCTGCGTATTAAGGGACGGTTATAATTTTTGGACGTCCTTAAATTCCTATTGTAGTGTCACATGTGAAGGGTGAATTTCTGTATTGTTGTTATTATCCTCACCTTATGGGAATTAAGCTGAAATTGGTTGAAGGCTTGTCAAGCTTGTTGTTGAAAGAGGTATGTTTGAACTATGATCGACTCTCTCAGTGAGAGAGTTTATTTGGGAAAGTGATTTTTCTCCAGGAGAGAGAGTCCAGCATGACCCTGCAGTCACGAGAATTCTTGATCCATCCTGTTTTTGAGACCCTGAGAGGGAGGTGAATAAGTCGATGGACCATGTGGCAGTGAAGGTGTATACTCCAGGAAGGAACATGCATGTGGAATGAGAGGTCATGAGTAGTGGCGTGAAGGCTCCTGGGGAGAATCCTTTTGGTTTCTTTGTGCAGTTTCTTGTAACCTCGACCTAGTTCGTTCCCTTGCCCAAAGGTGGAACTTAGTCCCGGCTTCGGGGGTGGCAGCATGCGAAGGCGTGATGTGAAAATCGATGCGTGATTGAATTTGCTTAATGTGTACATGTTCATGCTATTGATGTGAATGTTGTCGTGTATTTAGATTTACATGTGGATTTCTTGTTAATCTTGTTGGAATCTACGGTGCTTGATAAACTCTAGATTATGTGTTTTAAATTGATTAAAATGCCTTATATATATATATATATATGCATTATTGAAATTTAGCTAGTAGCATTGGCTGGCTTGTTGGTGGTTGGGGACATTACAATATGGTATCAAGAATGGTTACAACATTGATCACGGATGGGCCATGTTGAGTAGAGTGAGTAATATTTTCGGAAGGAGTTGTTGAAATGGAAAAAAATCAAGTTCAGTCCGAACCAGCATTGAGTGTAGATGGTAGGAGTTAAGTGGTCATTGAGTCAAAAGGATTCAAGAGAGTATGTTAGAGGAACCAATTTGGACCTCAGAAATATCCCCAGGTGTAAGAGGATTACCTTGCTCATGTTAAGAAGCTTAGGAGGTGGTGATATCATAAAACCACAACATAAATGGTGTTGGTGTAGAGTAATGTAGCCGTGGGATCATTTGGAAAAGGAAAACCCTTACAGCCGTCAGGATCACGAGGTGTGTAGAGACCCATATAAATGTTGAATTTAGGAGAAAGAGCATAGAGATCTTAATTATTTCAGAGATTTCAAAGTTTGGGAAGAAGAGTAGCGATTTTGAAGTATCGAAAGGGAAGGTTTCCTTGTTTGGAAGGAGAATAGACAAAAACATGTTCAGAAAGAGCCACAGTCTGTTATGACCATTGGATATGGGAAATAACACGGGAGTTAACCCCTTGAGTCATTCAGACTTCGCGAGTTCGGTGAATTGAACGAGTTCGTCGTATGGTAGGTAAAATCCTTGAAGTTTTGAAGTCCCAAAGTTAGAGCTGAGCCTTAGATCTGAGGATGCCTAGGAAACATCCTCACCATTAGATCTAGGAAGTAGACGATACTCAAGTTACACAATTCTCATTAAACTTAGAACCGTTGTGAGATGGATGATGCAAACAGCTATAGGAAATCCCCACACGGAGTAGCAGTCCTTGATATCATCAGAGTGCAGGAAGAATCAAAAGCTCAGAGATAACTTTTCAGAGAAAAGGTGAGAGCCTACAAGATAGTCAGGGCTACATGGAGGAATGAAGATTTGAGGCCTTTGAATATACAAAAGTCGTCCAAATTGAAGAAGTTAAAATCTTAAGAGGAGGCGATAGAAGCCACATTGGTTGTGGGGAGGATCTTGGACCGTTAGATCAACATCTATGTAATAGCTGAATAATTTAAAAAACCAATTAGTTTATACTTAGTGGTAAAATTCAAGAAATTTTTTACTAATTTAACTCATTAGTATGGAAATTAGAATCTATATAATAAAACTTTAATAACAAATTAATTCAAAAACAATGCATAATTCTTACATGACGTGCTATTGTTGCTGCTTCCTTCCTTCCACCTTCTTTGGAATACTACTGAAAACCATCCCCTCACTTGACTGGGTAACTCCTAACCTTGAGGATATCAGGATATCCTAGCCCTCCGTGCCCAAAACCCCCAACAACCCCAGGTTGCCTTTGTGTCAATTCCACTCCCAATTTCACTCTTCCAATCCTCCGCTCCCAAAATTCATCCCCACTCTGTGTATGATCCTCCCCTCAATTCCTTTCCTTCCCATATCCCTCCTTTCTTTGACCTCCTCCCCATTAACCTACTTGCTTTATTACACCTTATCCCCTCGTCTTTAATACCCTTATCCCTCCTTTACTACTTTATCCTCATGTATTTAATATGTTGTCCCTTGTTGGATAAACTAATTAATATTATATTTTATTATCACCTTTTATTTAATACTTTATTAATTAATGAATTAATTAATATAGAAATTAATCATTAACCATCCTTGAACAATATTGTAATAATCAATTGAAATGTTATTTTAATACATAAATATAGTTTAGATAAAACAATCTTTGGGATTATATTATTAAATTAATTATACTTAATCATCAAGGGTCATTACACAATCTAGGAAATAGGAAGCATGAGAAGGAACAAAACCTAACCATGGGATATGGTATAGAGGGATGATAGTCGTTTGATCTAAGGTAAGGTGGATGAGTTTTAACCTTTGTGTGATATGACTGTAGGGTTATTGTAAAGTCTTGAGAAGTCCTGAGCCGAGTTAGGATCCCATTCATGCATCAAGAGGACGGTGTATAAAGATCCCACAACCCACAGGTGAGATATTTTGGTCAAGGAGAGATTGAAATCACCGAGGTAGGTCCTGGCCGTTGATTTCGGGAGGGTTTACATGTCCAATAGATAAGTTTTTGGGAAAACTTGCTTCTAGAGTTTTTAGTTGAGAGTTGGAAACTCCTGAAGCTAGGAGACCAGACAAAAGTGAATGGATCATAGATCAAGAAAGAGGTGCATAATGATAGATAAGTGAAATCTAAAATTAAAATGCGTTTAGGGAGGAAACAAGCGGGAAAGTTATTACCTCGAAGGTTGAGAGATCCCAATTGGATCTCGATCGTGATACATTGAGATGAGGAGTCGTTGATCTAGTCTTAGTTGAAAGGTTCCAAAGTAAATGAGATAAGTCTAGCTCATGCGTGACAGTAAAAAGCGTGAGCGTTGATTTTGATAGAGTGATCAAGCACTTCTTAGCTTAGAACCTAGTCACCACCCTATGGTCATATGAATAAATAAACAAAGAGCGAGGAAACACTCAAATCAATAAGCATGTGGGTTTCTTCTAGTTCAGGCCTACATCAAGGAGGTATTGAAGACTTGGGAACTTTATGACAGGGTCCAACAAATATCTAAGAACCATTAGCTCAGAGAAAACAGATCGCTGCACAAGAAGTGCATAAGAGAAGAAGCACAAGTTGTAAAAGGATTATGAAGTTGCACAAGAAGTGCATGAGAGAGGAAGCACATGTTGTAAAGGATTATGGCTTTCTTCTCAAGCATCAGAATTGAGCAAGGAATCCGTGATTGGAAAGGTATCAGAAAAGGGATTCCATATGTAATTTTTACATTAAAAAAAAAGTGTTAGAGATGTATTCAGATAGAAGAAAGAAGGAAGAAGGTCAAGGAAAATTCTTTATTCTACGTTTGAGATTTTTCAGAAATAATTGGATCAGATGTTGGGTTCGATAAGCAGAATGGAAACCCCAAATGAAATTCTTGTTTGGAGAATACAGTTCAAGTGACAATCTTTGCACATCAAATGTGAATGCTAGGTGGAGAAATCCATCTGCAATACATGATAATGCATGAACCATAAGTTCCTATGGAGATGCAAAGAATGGGAATAAGGAAGGAAGGTTTTATGGAATATTAAAGAGTTTAGAGATAAGATGTGACATCTCCAAGGATCATCCCTACATATTGAAGGTAACACCTCCATTATTATTATCAGAATGCACAGTGGAAGCATGGTATGAAGTCATCAAATATGGTATGACAGAAGTTGAATATGCATGAGCTGAATTAGAGGAATCCAAATAATAATGGAATGATGAAAATTAATATCAACATAATATGTTATGGAAAATATGAAAAGTAGACAAGGAAACACTCTTGGATGGAGTCAATTCCATGAATATCCTAAGATAATGGAAGAATAAACCATGAGAGAGATATCAATCTAATAGGAATGCATGCCAACACTCCAGAAAGGAAAGCTAGAATAATAGAGGATTGTTGAGGAACTCCAAGGGTGTGAAGGTATTTACATAAGAGAATGGAGATATCAAGTCAAGAATAATTTAAAAGTGAAGTGACTTGTAAAGTGAAATCAATAAGGAACCAAGAAGAAGAAAAAATTCTATGCATGGTTTTGAATGCAGAGGATATGGTGCCTGGCAAGAATCCATATTAAGTGACATAGATCCATGAGTGAAACCCCAAGAGGTTGGAGGTATCACTTGAATCTATGAAGGTAAGTTAAAAGAAGGACTTTCAGTTAATCATATGCATCTAGCAAAAGAGAAGCAGAGACTGCAAGAAAACCTCAAGTACTAAAGTATTTTGTCAGAAAAGGGCTGAATAAGTTCAGTCCTGAAGAGTAACTGGATATTGAAGAATCTAGAGTCTATAAAACAACTTGGTGTGGAATTTGATTCATCAAAGTATGAGATTGGGATAGTTGGACCTAGGAAATTAACGAAAGTTGAAGGTTAATATCAACCTAGTTTGGGACTATAAATGCAAAGTCAGCCAAGACTGATTTGGCTAGAAAGTGCTCAGGACAGAAATAGTCATGTACAGTGACTACAATGAGAGCACAATAAGATTTAGGAATCCAGGAATAATTGTAGACTTTTGGGATCATCAAGGAAAATTCTTATAGGGAGAAAGAAGTTGTTGCAACTTCTGTGGAAATAAATCTGTTACGACTTGTTGGGTCAGCCAGAGGAAAGAATGCTTGCATGTTTGCAAGTGTTGTTGGTGATGTTGTTTCATAAGGAGGGAAGCAACAAAGAGTTGAAGTGTTGGTTATAAGTTTGATAAAATAAGCATGAAATCTTCTACTGCTATCATACATTCAAGTAGTATAAAATTTATTAATGGAAGTCATATAGGTATGAGTTTTTATTACTCTTTTTGCATAATTGTTCAAAGGAAATTTAGGTAAGAATTTCCTTAGCCAGAGTTATTTTATAAAAGCACGTGATTATATTATTTGAATGCATACCACTGGATCTAGTAAAGGTTGGAGGCCTGTATTGATTCAAATATTTTTAGCTTTTGAATGCACACACTGACATAGTAGAATGTCATGTTAATTTGGTTATGGGGTAATAACCAAAGAATTAAAAGATAAGAACTTTTTATAGGAATGAATGCCAATAATATAGTCATGTATGAGACCAGTACATGGTTGGATATGGCAAGGTATGGATAGGGAAAGGTTATGAGCCACACAGGTACTAAAATATTCCTACCTTTAAATAAAACTTGGGTTGCAATGTTTTTGCTAACACTAATGAACACCACAAAATTATATTCTTGGTGTATTGTTTGGGTCGAAAAGGAAGGCATCCAATTAATTGGGAAGACAATAGGAAGTGTGTGGAGAATGTGTCAACGCATTGGCCAAAATTACAACTCATGGATGGTGAGATACCTGACTGATATAAAGAGCATTATGTAATTCAATGCAAGGTGCGTTGATTAATTATGCATTGAGAGTTGCACTCATGCATAGTAAGTAATATAATTGTATACTAAATGCATTGATGGAATGTGTTTTGTAAGTACATGCATATATATTATTGCATGGAAATAATTGTTACTAACAACTGAAATGTTGTTAAACCATGAAGTTCGGGATATTTCAAGGAGGTGTTAGACATTGCAACAGGAAAGTTGCAAGTCAGGTAGTCACATGAGCATTGACTATAGGAAATTTTCTTGTTCAGAAAAAATAAGTAATGAACTTACAGATATTATTGTGAATATGAATATGCATAGAATGACGAGTCATTCTATTTTATTAAATTGTTTGGTAATTATGATTGAATTGCTAGATGCAGACAATTCTAAATTCACTACATAAGATTTTGTACATATTGCAATTGAATTATGATGTACAACAAATACTGACAATTTGTTGGCAGTATGCAAGATGAAGACTTGCAGGAAAATGGTATGTAGTTTGGTGCCTGTGGAAAACCACAAGGATTGCATTGTTAATATGGAAACAACCAAGATGAATTATGAAATAGAATTTCATGTTTTGGGGAAAAAGTTGAATTCCCTTCTGAACTAGTTGGAGTTCCTAAAATGAATTATTTTATGTTTTATCATGATAATTGCATGTGGGTGATGCAGATGAGATGATGTTGATTAAAGTTAGAATGTTCACTACAAAGAGAAGCTCGGGGAAGATGTTGATTGGAGACCTATGAGGGCAGTTGAAACTCCTCGAGCCATGGTGCTCTAAGACTTCCTAAGTCAGCCTGTTGTGGAAGCCCAACGAAAGAGAGGTGTAGCAGTTGATGGACTGTGTGACAGCAAAGGTGTACCCTCCTAGGGTGGGACATGCATGTGGGGAATGCGACACCATTGGTTGGAGTGTTGTTGAGGTTTGTTACCTTGGTCTAGACCATGTGGATATGGATTGTGGAACGTGGCTATCTTGGGAAGCCATTTCCCGATGGAGTCATATCCCTGCTTAGGGGTGGAAGGTATTCTCAATTAAAATATTAGTACAATTCTCTATTTATTGTATATTGTGTATCTTGTATACAAGTTATAATTCTATTAGAATTTCCTGTATATACATATATATACATTGCATATATTCTTGCATTGCCTGCATCCATGACTGTACATAATGTGTTTCATGTTTCATTGCTTAAGAAATTTATACCTAATGCTAATCATGTTATTGATTGGAATGTGATTCAAGTGGAGCAAGAAGGCATCTTGCAAGTGCATCCTGTACACATATTGGACCCGAAAGAGAAAACAACTCCAGAATTGATCCATAAAGATTGTAAAGGTCCAGTGGACCGATTACGGTCTTGAGGACGCAACATGAAAGTATGAAGATGTTATGTAGGCAAAATAACCGCATCTTTTTGAAGATTTTGGAAATCTTGCAGATGTTGTGTAAAGAGTTGCAATGAGGACAATGGAAAAATAAGGGGAGGGGATTGTAATATCCCCAAGGACAAGCCCCAGTTGTATTTATGAATTGTAAACAAGTTTTGTAGGCTGGTTAGATGAGTGTTGATAAGCTGGTGGGCTTATGTTTTTATTAGGCTCGAGAGCCTAAGTGTTAAAGGCCAGGAGCCTGTTTTGTATATGTAATTATGCAGATCTTAATAAAGTAGAAAAATCATTGCATGCAGACTGTCCATGAAGAAAGAGTGATGGGGGACTAAGCTTCCAAAGAGTGGGTAAGGGAAAGGGGGCTAAAAGGTTGGAAAGAGGGGCTAATATTAGGGGCTTAAGTCCTTGAGAATAATAATTTATTTTTATTCCAAAGATGTATGAAAGACATGTTTTTATCCTAAGTCCTGGGAGAGGCAATACATGTAGCTTCAATGTGTGAAAAAAGGGAACGCATGCAGCTCCAGGAAGACAAGTGTCGACCTAGGCACATGGAGTTAACGCTAAAGAGTCATCTCATGTTGGGGGTTCATCCTTTTTTCTTCCATCCGCTGTCTGAACTGTGTTTCCTCTGTGTCTACCTCTGCCTACCCGTGTACAATGAAGGAAAACCTCACAGGAAGATTGTACGTTGTCCATTTTGCATCCTCCGTGAATCCCATTTAGCTATGGGATCGGTCGTTGTGTTGAATCCTTGTCACGCACCTTGAAACCAGTGGCAAACCCATGGATTGAGCTGTGTCTCCTGTGAAGTCCGAGCACCCTGTAAATGCCTAAAAATTGTTGCGTCTTAAGGGACGGTTGTTGTTTTTTGACGTCCATGCCCAAATTCCTATTGTTGTTGTCACCCGTGAGTGAACTGAATTGCTATTTTTGTTGTTGTTATCCTCACCTTGTGGGAATTGAGTTGAAACTGGTTGAATAAATGGGTTGTCAGTCCCATGGTTGAAGAGGCAGGTTTTCAAGTCTGTGAGCATCTCTCTCTAGGTGAGAGAGTTTGCTGGGAAGTGATTTTCTCCGAGAGAGAGTCCAACACCAACTACAAGGCTCTGAGAATTCTTGATCCAGCCTGTTGCCGAGGCCCAGAGAGGGAGTTGAACCAACCGATGGACTGTGTGATAGTGAAGGTGTATACTCTCGAGTGGAACATGCATGTGGGGAATGAGAATCTGTGAGTGGTGGGCGTAAGAAGGCTCCTGGAGAGAATCCTTCCTATTGCACTGTGCAGTTTTCCTATAACCTCAGCCTAGTCTAGGATTC
>SNQJ01S0108893.1:0-13790 GCA_010110895.2 Picea sitchensis
TTCATTTTGATGTGAATGCTGACTATTTTGAAGAAGCACTAGATAGTTTTTCTCAATTTTCCATATGTCCCTTGATGTCATCTAATGCCACATCGAGGGAAATAAATGCAAATGATTATGAAAACAAGAAAAATATTTAAGTGGATTCTCATAGATGGAAACATATTAGTTTCAACTATCATCCTTTTCATAAATTTAGCATGGAATTTGGATACCTTGGATGTGCATATTAAAGCAAGGGGATTGGAAGTTAGAGAAGAGTTGATTAAGTTTTATGAAATCCACTATTATTCAAATCTTATGCACCTTGTAGTATACTCGAAATAAAATATTAAGGATCTTCAAAATATTGTGGTGTCTAAATTTAGTACAATTAATAATACTCAACTTAGTCATCCTTATTTTTCGGGTTAACCATGTCACTCTCAACATTAAAAACCAACATCTCGTCATAAGAACAACACATTTCATTATTTTCTTACATATAGGGCAATTGAATTTTGGTATAATTTGCAAGTTGTTACACACCCTAGTGTTAAAACCCTACTGTGAATAGTAAGTGCAGCTATTGAGTTAACTTCTTTGACACCATGTAAGAAATTGCATAAATTATATTTTCATTTGCACAATTTAATTGTTAATATTATCTTAAATTGAATAAAATAATAAGGGTCATAACTTAAGAATGTAATTGAATTTTTTTTAGAATGATAAGGTTGAAGTAATTTATCAACTATGGATTTATTTATATTTGTATTCACTATACTCTCATGATGACAAGTAGCTTTATTAAGTGAATCTCTTGTAGACATAATATTCAATAATTGAGATTGATCTAGTCTTGGTAGTACTACACACACATCTACCCAAAATCCTCCTCCTCCTTTGTTCCATTGCACTACATGCATGCATGCCAGACTTAACTATTTATACACAACACCCAACAAAATATATACACATTTGAAAATGAGAAAAGTTGCTTACTTGTGGCATTGAGAAGTAGAAATTTGTGTAGGAACAATGCATTTGTCATTTGTTTTTGTTTCTTGATTAATATTTATCAGGTCTTGAAGAGCATCGTGGTAAGTCCCACTAGGAAGGTGGCCGCTAAGGGAAATAAGGCGTTGGGATGTTCGAAGGTTCAAGCTAAGATTTTCTTGGGTTCACCTAGGGGGTCGCCAGGTTCAAGCTGAGATCGTAGAAGAAAGCATCAACAAAAGCAGAAAATCAAAGACAAGCAAGCAAAACAAACAAAGACAAACAAACAAAACAAACAAAGACAACCTTTCAAGATTCATTCTCTGTCGGAGGAAGCCTCTGTGTTTACAAAATGGTATCAGAGCCAAGCCTCATTTTGACCTGGGTATGATAACATACTTATCTCTCTATTATATGTTTCATTAGTATATATATCTGTGAGAACTGTATCAAAATTCTCGGGCCTTTGAAAGACAAGGTTTCCACTTTTGCGACTCTCTTAGTTCTAGCTAGTCATTGCCCGAGTAGTCGGCCAGGAGCCTATTCAAAGTTCTCTCATAGAACTAGAATTAAATGCCCTTCTTTTCTGTGCAGTGATATTTATTACTATCTTTAAAGTTATGGATCACTCTATGTATTTTAAAGAAGTAAGGGATGTTGAATGCAGTACTTATGAAAGTAGCCTTAGATCCATGTTCTCTGATAAAGTTACTGAAAAGTATTTAAGTTTAACACATTATGATCCGATAACTTGTCTCATGATCCACCACATGCCCTCCATTGAGACTTAGATCCTAGACTCCAAGATGCCTATAAAGGTATGAGACCACCTAGATCTCCCAAATATGGATTGGGTCACATAGAAAAATGTGACAAAGTTATTCCAGCCTGCAGATTTGATAATCCCATACCCCCATCTCTCCAAAGACCAAATATTTCTGAAATCCATAAATTTCACTCTATCATGATGGGATGTCCAAAAAACACCATTGAATAAAAATGGATAAAGAAAATGCTAAATTGGGATCTTTTTACTCATCCAGAGTCAAAAGAATTCAATCTATTCGTCCCTAATGAGGAAAAACCCATTTGTCCCAAGAATGACATACATTAATTATCTCCAAAAACAATCTTTGGATTTCTTTCTATGTCTGGAAACAAAAATTGCAAAATCCAGCAATCCAAATGTTAGAAGCAGGAGGTCCTTCTAGACATGAATGGAAAAATTTGGAAGGAAAACCAGTGGAATCAACATCCACCTTCCCACCTTTCAAAGGAATTATCCTTGAAGATGGTAGCAAACAATATAGAGATGTGCCTCTTATGTTAGCAGATGAACTTGCACAACTATTTGGTTTAGAAATAAAAGTACAGTTTGTGTTTGAACAGATAAACTGGACTAATACAGCCTTGAGAGGAATGACTACTCACACTTTTGTAACAAATGAATATGCCCGAAAAGGAAAAATCAGAGATCTGCAAGTTTCTACAAACAAAATAGTCCAGTCTGTAAACCAATTAAACAACAGAGTAATGGAAATTACTGATTGTGTTGAAAAAAACACAAGAGTTAGTAAAGGAGAAAACTGATGATTTTGCTAAAAATCACGAGGAATTAATGGAAGGATTAGGAGAATCTTTTCAGTAGTGGGAAAAACTCTCTTAAAAATACAAGAGAAAGATACTCAACCCGATAAACCAATTCCTCAGTATTTTATTCTTCCCCATGCACCCATATCTATCATTCTCCTATATATATCCCAGAAGAAAAATAAAATCAGAAAAAATTCCCAGCTCATTTTCCAACAGAAGATGTTGATCCCTCTTCCTCTACCAATCCAAATCTTTCCCTAGTCTCCATCCAACACCCTTCATATGAAAATATGTCTTATCATATGAGAAGACCACCAATACCTGATCTTCTTGGAAAAGGAAAACTACATGATTCACAGTCATTTGGTGAAGAATGGTTTCTCAAATGGAATATAGATGGTTTGTCAATTGGCCAGATTCGCCAATTGCTTGACAGAATGTATGTTTCTTACAGAATAATGTGTATGAAAGGGAAAACTAAAATAGAGGCATGCAAATCTTTGATCCAATGCTTCATGGGAACTTTAAATAAATGGTGGGAAATTATCTCATCTCCAATAGTGATAGCAAAAATGGAAGCATAAGTACTCAAATATGAGCAAGGAGATGTAGTTTATCACCTTAATGGAACACCACAGAGTAATATGATTGGATCCCTTACCACACTAATCCTAGAACACTAGTGTGGGACAGAAGAAGAAATTGATGATAAACATGAACTGATATTAATGAATATCAAATGTAGAAAGATGTCTGAATACGAAGAATTCCACAAAGAATGGACCCAAAGGATAAATGAAGTAAATGATAGCTATAATCTTTTGTGGAAACAACTATATCTTGCCACCATCCCTAGAAAATTTGTTGAATATCTCAAAATGAAAGAAATAATCAAATTACCTTATGAAATGTATACTTGGGGTGAAATTTACTCACTCATCACCAAAGCCTTGATAGGATTATGTAAAAATATGAAAGTCCACAAGTCTATCCAGAAATTGTCTCATCTACCAGATAGTAAATCTATCTGTGAAAAATATGGACTATATCTAGTTGACCCTGTCAAGCGGAGAAAAAAAGAAAATAAGCACCAACACAATATGAAGACAACGAAAGATGGATGGAATCCATCCATAAAATCCAGGTATACACAAAGAAATCACTACTTTAATCCATAAGATATAAAACTAAAAACACATTCTGCTCAAGAAAGACAGAAAGTACAATGTTGGCTATGTGGTAAATCTGGACACATTGCAAACTCATGCCCAGAGGGAAACACTTCAAGAAATTCCAAAGGGAAAATATCTGAACAAAGGGCCAGAGAATCATAGAAAAAGGCCGACATAGAAACCGAGCAAAAATTAACAAATAGAACACACTGTAACAGGTGTGGAGAAAATGATCATACTACAAACCAATGTCCTCACCATCCTTTTGTCAAAAGAGAATAAGTTCATCTTCTCCATGAAGGTTGTTTCTCAGAATCAACAGATAATTCAAAATTTGAGTATGCTTCATCCGATGAAGAAATTTTCATGGCTCATCATTGTCATTGAAATGATCCTAACTATTGTTTATGTGAAACTTCTTCTGGTTCAGATTCAACATCAAACTCTCCCAAGCACAGAGAAAAAATAAAAGTATGTATGTGGAAAGACACAGGTGATCAGGATGCTCAAATGATAGCACACATCAAATCTTTACCAGAAGGGGAAATGAAGAAAGGTCTTCTAGAATCCTTTTTAAAAACAATGGCCTTCGAACAGAAACATAAGGATCCAAGAGTTTCTTCTTCAACAAGTACAAAGCCTTTATTTTTAGATGCTCCATTTTAAAGAAATACCGAGTCTTTTATCAAGAATAATAAGGAGACCAAGCTCCAACCTCCTTCTTTGATTGATTTGGATAAAGAAGTATTTTATCTAAAGAAATAAGTTACAAAACTTCGCCTCAAGCTTAATCAATATGAAGAAACTTCTGAAGATTCATATAAAGTTGATTCTTGGGCTCACCAAGAAATAAAAGCTCTAAAATAACAAGTGACACCATCTCCTCCACTTGAAATGTGCCCAATGAACAAGAAAACAATCTACACATTGCCAGACATGGTCCCAACCATTTACAAGGGTTAAATGCTATGAAAATATTGACTATCCAATACCAAAAATACCATGTTGAAATCATTATAGAAATTGGCGAAATCTTCTTCCTCAATGCTTTGTTAGATACTGGTTCTGACATGAATTTACTCAATCAAGATTTGATCCCTTCTAAATACTGGCTCCCTAGTAAATATTCTACTGTAGGTCTGGGAAATGTTTCTACCAATATTAGCTTTGAAGTTCCTAAGGCATTAATATGGTTTGACCAATGTTCCCTTGGTATGAAATTCCTCCTCGCTGATCTTCCTATAGATTGTGTCCTAGAAACTCCTTTTCTTGCAGTTGTTGAACCATATGGGTTGGAAAGAACATCCTTAGGTCATCTAGCCTATTACCTCACCATCCCTAGTATTATAAGCAATGGTCCTCCTGTCAAAAAAATACTTCTGTTCATTTCAAAACCACAGATAAATACTGTATTTTTCCCAACCACAAGTCTTATCATTATATAAATCTGGGATGATTTGAATAATAGATCAGCAACAAAGCATATTGATGATAACCTTTGATGGACATAATATCATCAAAATTGGGCACCACACTGGGAATTGCGTTGGTTTGAAGGGATTGAATTTGGGCTCCCAATATTCTCTTCCAATACTAGCATACATGTAATTCCACCTCAACATATTATAGGAAGAATGCACTAGGCGCCAACCGTTGCAGCCAGAGAAAAAATGGTAGAAATGGGAGATATCACCAAACTACGCTCTACATTTAGGAGATAGTATTGTGAAAATCTACAACAATGGCATACTACACCAGACCATTCTTATTTTGTTATCAACCGAATGAGATCTCTACAGTCTTGGCCACAACAAGATCCTTCTCAAGGACTTTTTGAAATAAATTATCATCAATACAAGGCTATGTGGGACCACATGTGTTTATGGAGCGATAGATATAGATATTATTACTGCATGATGAAATTTTCAAGTAATTTGGTTTAAACTCAAGTGCCATTCATCCAGACGTCATAGAAACTTGGCAATTTGTCCACCAAGTAAATCTGTCAGATAATGTTCATCGTCTTGGAAAATTCTCCAATACTGGTTTCATGAACATGTTCATAGATGAAAAGCATCCTTGGGTCATCATAATCAAATATGTCCTTCAACAAGAAGAATACAACAATGAAGACCCAAATATGTACCAGGAGGTTTTTACACAACATTGGGATCCATATCGTTTTAACCATTTTCATGATCAGCCTGTTTAATAAAGGTTATTAGTGGGACCTGTCCACTATCATGTCTTACTGGTTGACAATGGTGTCATCTGATTTCCATGGGTTCAAGTTACGAACTCCACTTTGTACAAACTCTTGTCGTTTATCTGTCACAAGGAATCTTGGAAACCCGGAGCACTTTTCTAGCTTTTGGCGTGGTTTGACCCGCATTTCCAAGGTACTTCCAAATACTTGGAAAGATAATTAGAATATTGGTCCGATGGCTCTTGCATGTTCTCTCTGCCAAGTATATAATAAATCTAGAAAGTAGATTTGATTCTTAGGGGAACAAGTCGAATGTCTTTAAAAAAAAAATGATTCCTTTCTCCAAAAACTTGTATATAAGGAGAAGGGAGGTTCATAGAAAGGGGTCTCAGTTTTTAGTCAGTCCGAGTCTTCTAAGATCCCTCTCTTTGAGCTTTGAGTCTTTCTTTTAAGTTTATTTGATAAGCTTGCGTGATTCTGACTCGGCCAGCACGAACCTAAAGTGGCATAAGCATTTAGTTTCAGTCTATCAGTCTGTGTGTAATGTTTTGAGAGAGAGCAACCTATGCTCAAATTCAAGTCTGTAAACCCATGCCATTTTGGCTCATATAATACAAATAAGGTTCTGCATGTTTAGCTCTGAAAATTGTCTATTCTCTTGTTTGTGTATATTTCTATTTCTGTTTTCCTACTAAAGCGATTGTCAAAAGTTCACCGGAGGTTGGTGCCCAAAAGTTCACTGAGAATATTGCTGGAAGTTCACTTAGGTCCTAAAGAGCATCGTGTTAAGTCCCACTAGGCAGGTGGCCTGCTAAGGGCAGTAAGGCATTGGGTTGTTTGAAGGTTCAAGCTCGGATTTGCTTGGGTTCACCTAGGGGGTCGCCAAGTTCAAGCTGACATCGCAGAAGAAAGCAACAGTAGAAGAAGAAAAGAAAGGAAAAGCAAGCAAACAAACAAAGACAACCTTTCAAGCTTCATTCTCCGTCGGATACTCATCGCAATAAACCAATTCCTCGGCATTTTATTCTTCCCCACACACCCATATCTGTAATTTCTCCTGTATATATCCCAGAAGAAAAAGAAATTCAGAAAAAATTCCCAACTCATTTTCCGACAGAAGACGTTGATCCCTCTTCCTCTACCAATCCAAATATTTCCCTAGTCTCCATCCAATGCCCTTCATATGAAAATATATCTCATCATATGAGCAGACCACCGACACTTGATCTTATTGGAAAAGGAAAAATTCCTGATTCATAGTCATTTGGTGAAAAATGATTTCTCGAATGGAATATAGATGGTCTGTCAGTTGGCCAGATTTGCCAGTTGCTTGACAGAATGTATCTTTCTTAGACAATAATGTGTATGAAAGGGAAAACTGAAATAGAGGCATGCAAATCTTTGATCCAATGCTTCACAGGAACTTTGAGTAAATGGTGGGAAATTATCTCATCTCCAATAATGATAGCAAAAATGGAACTAGAAGTACTCAAAGATGAGCAAAGAGATGTAGTTTATCACCTTAATGGAACACCACAGAGTAATATGATTGGAGCCCTTACCACACTAATCCTAGAACATTGGTGTGGGACAAAAGAAGAAATTGGGACAAAAGAAGAAATTGCTGACAAACATGAACTGATATTAATGAATATCAAATGTAGAAAGCTGTCTGAATATGAAGAATTCCACAAAGAATGGACCCAAAGGATATATGAAGTAAAATATATCCAGAATCTTTTGTGGAAACAAGTATACCTTTCCGCCATCCCTAGCAAATTTGTTGAATATCTCAAAATGCAAGAAATCTTCAAATTACCTTATGAAATGTATACTTGGGGTGGAATTTACTCACTCATCACCAAAGCCTTGATAGGATTATGTACAAATATGAAAGTCCACAAGTCTATCCAGAAATTGTCTCATCTACCAGATAGTAAATGTATTTGTGAAAAATATGGACTATATCTGGCTGACCCTGTCAAGCGGAGAAAGAAAGAAAATAAGAACCAACATAATATGAAGACAACGAAATCTAGATGGAATCCAGCGAGAAAATCCAGGTATACACAAAGAAATCACTACTTTAATCCAGAAGATATAAAACTAAAAACACATTCTGCTCAAGAAAGACAGAAAGTAAAATGTTGGCTATGTGGTAAATCTCGAAACATTGCAAGCTCATGCCTAGAGGGAAAAACTTCAAGAAATTCCGAAGGGAAAATATCTGAACAAAGGGCCAGAGAAGCACAACAAAAGGTCGACATAGAAACCGAGTGAAAATTAACAAATAGAACACACTGTAACGGGTGTGGAGCAAATGATCATACCACAAACCAATGTCCTCACCATCCTTTTTTCAAAAGAGAAGAAGTTCATCTTCTCCATGAAGGTTGTTGCTCAGAATCAACAAATACTTCAGAATTTGAGTATGCTTCATCCGATGAAGAAATTTTCATGGCTCATTATTTCCATTGCAATGATCCTAACTGTTGTTTATGTGTAAATTCTTCTGGTTCAGATTCAACATCAGACTCTCCCAAGCACAGAGAAAAAATAAAAGTGTGTATGTGGAAAGACACAGGTGATCAGGATGCTCAAATGCTAGAACAGATCAAATCTTTACCAGAAGGGGAAATGAAGAAAGGTATTCTAGAATCCTTTTTAAAAACAATGGCCTCTGAATAGAAACATAAACATCCAAGAGTTTCTTCTTCAATAGGTACGAAGCATTTATTTTTAGATGCTTCATTTTAAATAAATACCAAGTCTTTTATCAAGCATAATAAGGAGACCAAGCTCCAACATCCTTCTTTGACTGATTTGGCTAAAGAAGTATTTTATCTAAAGAAAGAAGTTGCAGAACTTCACCTCAATCTTAATCAATATGAAGAAACTTCTGAAGATTCATATAAAATTGATTCTTGGGCTCGCCAAGAAATAAAAGCTCTAAAAGAACAAGTGACATCATCTCCTCCTCCTCCACTTGAAGATGTGCCCAATGGACAATAAAATAATCAACACATCCCCAGACATGATCCCAACCATTTACAAGGGTTAAATGCTATGAAAATATTGACTATCCAATACCAGAAATACCATGTTGAAATCATTATAGAAATTGAAGGTGAAATCTTCTTCCTCAATGCTTTGTTAGATACTGGTTCTGACATGAATTTACTCAATCAAGATTTGATCCCTTCTAAATACTAGCTCCCTAGTAAATATTTTTCTGTAGGTCTGGGAAATGTTTCTACCAATATTAGCTTTGAAGTTCCTAAGGAATTAATATGGTTTGACCAATGTTCCCTTGGTATGAAATTCCTCCTCGCTGATATTCTTGTAGATTGTGTCCTAGGAACTCCTTTTCTTGCAGTTGTTAAACCACATGGGTCGGCAAGAACATCCTTAGGTCATCCATCCTATTATCTCACCATCTCTAGTCTTATAAGCAATGGTCCTCCTGTCAAAAAAATACTTCTACCACAACAAGATCCTTCTCAAAGACTTTTTGAAATCAATTATCATCAATACAAGGCTATGTGGGACCACATGTATTTATGGAGCGACAGATACAAATATTATTACTGCATGATGAAATTTTCAAGTAATTTTAGAAATAACACTAATCCTGAACCAGAATGGCTTGAATCATGGTGGAAAAATTTTGGTTTAAACTCAAGTGCCATTCATCTAGACGTCATAGAAACTTGGAAATTTGTCCACCAAGTAAATCTGTCAGATAATGTTCATCGTCTTGGCCAAATATCCAATACTAGTTTCGTGAACATGTTCATAGATGAAAAACATCCTTGGGTCATCATAATCAAATATGTCCTTCAACAAGAAGAATATAGCAATGAAGACCCAAATATGTACTGGGAGGTTTTTACACAACATTGGGATCCATATCATTTTAACCATTTTCATGATCAGCCTCTTGAATAAAGGTTATTAGTGGGACCTATCCACTATCATGTCTTATTGGCTGACAATGGTGTCAGTCGATTTCCTTGGGTTCACGTTACAAACTCCACTTTGTACAAACTCTTGTCGTTTATCTGTCGCAAAGAATCTTGGAAACCCAGAGCACTTCTCTGGCTTTTGGCGTGGTTTGACCTGCATTTCCAAGGTACTTCCAAATACATGGAAAGATGATTAGAATCTTGGTCGGATGGCTCTTGCATGTTCTCTCCGCCAATTATACAATAAATCTAGAAAGTAGATTTGAATCTTAGGGGAATAAGTCGAATGTCTTTTCAAAAAATGATTATTTTCTCCAAAAACTTGTATATAAGGAGAAGGGAGATTCATAGAAAGGGGTCTTAGTTTTTAGTCAGTCCGAGTCTTCTAATCTCCCTCTGTTTAAACTTTGAGTCTTTCTTTTAAGTTGCTTTGATAAGCCTGCGTGATTCTGGCTCGACCAGCACGCACCTAAAGTGGAAGAAGCAGTTAGTTTCAATCTATCAGTCTGTGTGTAATGTTTTTAGAGACAACAACCTGCGCTCAAATTCAATTCTGTAAACCCATGCCATTTTGTCTCATATAATACAAATTATCTTCCACATGTTTATCTATGAAATTTGTCTATTCTCTTGTCTATGTATTTTTCTATTTCCGTTTGCCTACTAAAGCGATTATTGGAAGTTCACTGGAGGTTGGTGCCCAAAAGTTCACTGAGAAGATTGCCGAAAGTTCACTTAGGTCCTGAAGAGCATTGTGGTAAGTCCCGCTAGGTAGGTGGCCACTAAGGGAAGTAAGGAATTGGACTGTTCGAAGGTTCAAGCTGGGATTTTCTTGGGTTCACCTAAGGGGTCACCAGGTTCAAGATGAGATCGTAGAAGAAAGCATCGGCAAAAACAGAAAAGCAAAGACAAGCAAGAAAAACAAGAAAAGACAACCTTTCAAGCTTCATTCTCCATCGAAAGAAGCCTCTGTGTTTACAAAATGGTATCATTGCATTAATTGCAACAAACAAGAAATATATTTTTGTTATGAGAATATCATGATATTAGATCATATACTATTGAATATTGTGGAGAGATTAAAACCTAAGACTACCTAACACTTATCTATTGCCATCACTAACTCTTACCAATATTCAAAACACTATTACATATATTTATTCAACAAAAAAACTACTTACAAAATATAAATGTATGACTCAAGTATTACTATTTCAATCAAAGTATCCATATTTTTTTATGCATACATGTATAATAGTGTTTACTACAAATAAGATGATTATTATTAAAAATTTATCCTCAATTACAATAATGTCTAAAGAGATCATCCGTAATAGATCTTAACAATGTTTATAATGGAAAGGAGATCCTTAATTACAGATCCCATTAATTTTTATAATGCGATTTAATTAGCATAGTATCATTTGGATCTTCATTCCCTGTCTTTGCACTAAGAAGTGAGAGAACATATTGATTACAAAATTGAAATTGAGTCACTTTTTGAACATCTTAGTCCGAAATATCTAATTATAATACTTCCAACACTGTGTGCATGGATACTGCATGCCTAGGTCATCAAACGTAGCTTAGCTTGGATGCAGGCTCCTCCAATGCGCTAAAACTAAAAATAGATGATCGGCTTTTCCTCTTAGTTTGTTAACCAAATATAGATGATGGGAGCTTATGCTTTTCCTTTGCGTTTCTTAACCAAATATGGGGGCTTATGCTTTTCTTAACCAAATAAAGATGATGGGAGCTTATGCTTTTCTTAACCAAATATCGATAACATACTTTTCCATTTTAAACTTTCAGTGCGTTTTTTATTTTTTGTTTTTATCTATTTTTAACTTTTAACCCAAGACATTTAACCAAACAAATTCGGTACCATAAAAAACTCATCTCGCCCCTGCCTTCTAATTACAACTGTTTCGTTAGCCAAATATAGATGATCAGCATTTTTTTCAGTTTCATATATATGGACGAATCGTGATAACATTGGTCTTTGATTTTTATGCTTCTGTTATTTTTTGCTTAAAATATAATTGAACAAACAAACTCTTAAAGTTTTGAGTATTAGTTGATAATTATATATGTCTAGTGAATCTACACCATTTTTAATGTGTACACTCTCATAGTGAATCTACACCATTGTTAATGTGTGCACTCTTTATATACTAAAGAATCAATCATAAGTACTTCATTTCGATGTATCATTTAGTCAATATCACTATTTATTCATTCATTAGATGGCCGCACAACATCCAAATTCCATAGTCACTAAATCTACCTAAGCCACTCTTTCTCCCTATTTCATTAATGCATATGGTAATGGATATAAACATTATAACTTGGTCCATTAGGAATTACATGCATGTTATACATATAGTACACTTAGGTTGAACTCCAAGTTGTAAAAGTACATGTTTTATAGGTATGTGAGCCAAGGATAGGCGGGGCTTGACTTCCCATGTGTATATAAGTATTTTTGGGGCCTGCATGCTTATGTTTATATGTTTTGAGGTTTCTACATTTTAAGATAAATTTCACTTTATTTTGGTTTAGTTTAAAGGACCAATGGTTTGGCCTTTTTTCCAACTCCCACCCAATCATTGATTTTCATAGATTTATTCTTCAATGATTCCATTCTACCAAACGACATCACACAAACTGATGTTGGCTCAATGCATCACCTTTGCCTCACCTTTTCCATCTGCATAAATCTCGAACTTTGAGTAGGCTAACACAGAGGAAACAAGGACATATGGCATATTTAATTGTGCAACAAGGTACACATGGCATATTTAATGGGACAACAACATTACTTATTCCCCACCATGCCCATTCCTCAAATTTTCAAAATATCCCATACTAATGTCTTCAAATGTCAATCAACTAAAACAATGTAAGATACAACAAGGGATTGGAATTTCACCATGCAACCCACATCACATGAAGTGCAACCATAACATGGTGTGATAACTTTTAGAGAAACCCAAAAATTAACAACAAAGATAGTGTGGATGTTGGGAACTTTGAAAAGGGGATTTGGAACTAAGAAAGATTGACCAAATCAAGCTTGAATGTTAAGATTGATGTTAGGTAAGGAAGACATGTATAAATAAGGAGCCCATGAGGAATAAACTTGACCAAAGTGTGATACAATAAAGAAACAAAGGGCACCGTTTTCTAGGCAATAAACACAAAATGGGGAAAACACATTCATATGTATAGACCTAGGTAAGGGGATAAGTAATGGGGAATTACCAATGCAGTTAATCCATATCTAGATGCCAAATTCATCATCCAAATTTTTCATGGTGTATACTTGGTTAAACATTCATTTCCTACTTGATATCGACATAAGTTGTGAGTAATAGGTTTTTCATACTCTTCCACCCTTGTTGGTCATGGCTCATAGATCAAAGAGGGTTTTTTTTTTATTTTATTTATTTTTTTAGAATTTCATGTGTCATTTCCCACTAACTAGTGGTTTTCTAGTGAAAATACATGGGTTTTTGTCGGGTCATTTCATGCTTTCATGCGTCCTTCTTAACATTGGGGGGATTAGACCTAGGGTTCATCCAGAGTTGACCAACAAAAATCCCAAAGTATCGACATATCAATCTTCATCCAAGGCTGAAGAAGGTCTACACTGAGACGCATGGATGATCACAGAGACCATCTGGTCTTGTGTCAAGAAAGAAGGACTAGACACACAAAGATCCATTTGGGTTGTCATTCACACAATTTGTAGCTGACAACTTACTATTATCAATATGTAAAACAATACACACACATATCCAAATAACACATGAATGACAAATGATATATCATAATCATTGTAGATTTCTTATTCCTTCCATTCCATTAAAAAAA